>JAECUM010005684.1:0-78148 GCA_016617855.1 Megalonaias nervosa
ATATATATATATATATATATTATAAATATTTCGTCACCCTCTGAACTTGCTAGAATGTCGTTCGGCAATCTAGTGGTTCACACGGGGTTGTGCTGTCCTTAGAGCTAAGATTAAATATAATATGTGTTGTGTAAATCATCCTCTGAACCTGCTAGAATGTCGTTTGGCAATCTAGGGGTTCACATGGGGTTGTGCTATAAAATATGTGTTGTGTAAAATATTTTTTATTTTAAATAAATATTTATTATATAATGAATTCTGAAAATATTAATGCTATTATTTCTGCAATTCAAAAATTACACAATGACGATATAAAAATTTCTGATCATCTTGATCCTGAAAAAATTATTTGTGATTTTGAATCATTACAACAACAAAAATTCGAAAATAGATACCCATTACCAGCTGATCATAGATTCATTAAGTTGATTCAACATCGATGATCCAGTCCTTGGCAACAGTTAGAGACACACAAATTAAGCAATTCGTTTCACTCTCACGTGCGATTGAGAAAATTAGATCAGAATTGTTTCACGAATACGAAACAAAAAAGATTATGAATAATCGTATAAGACAGTTGAGGGAGATTATGTCAGATCATGAAACGATCCATAATGAAAGCGGTGTCATCAGTGACCGTGAAAGTGAAAGTAGTGACAACGTCAGTAATAGCTAAACAAAGCGAAAGTGACAGAGTCCTTGACTTCGTCATGGGAGGAATAATTCATTTCTGACTGTAAAAAAAAAAAAAAAAAAAAAAAAATTATTTCTGATAATCATAAATATTAATAAATAAATCTGAAAATAATTCTGAAAAATGAAAATAATTCTGATAATAAAAAATATTAATAACTAAATCTGAAAATAATTCTGAAATCATAATAAATTTGAGTAATATACCCATTAATTTGATGAAATTATTCGATAATCTGAAAAATTATGGCAATATACCATTCAAATCTGTGCAATTAACCCCTTGACAAAGTCAAGGCTGAAATAATATTAATAAATGAATCTGAAATCTGAAAAATAATTCTGGAATGTAAATATTGATGACTAAATCTGAAAATAATTCTGAAATTATAATAAATTTGAGTAATATACCCATCAATTTGAAGAAATTGTTTAATAATCTGATTTAATTTCTGTAATATACCCATGAATCTGAAAAATTTGGTTAATAATCTGAAATATTATGGGTAATATACCCGTCAACTTGATGAAATTGTTTGATGATCTGAAATAATATTAATAATGATAAAATCATTCTGAAATCTGAAATATAAAATTGTTGATGAATTTGACTAATAATCTGAAATATTATGGGCAATATACCCATCAATTTGATGAAAATGTTTGATATTCTGATTTAATTTGGGTAATATACCCAACAATCTGAAAAATTTGACCAATGATCATAATAATTACGGGTAATATACCCGTCTATTTGATGAAATTGTTTGATAATCTTAATGATTATGTGTAATATACCTGTCAAATCTGAGTTATTAACCCCTTGACAAAGTCAAGGCTGAAATAATATTAATAACAATAAAATCATTCTGAAATCTGAAATATAAAATCGTTGATGAAATTGTTTGATAATCATAACAAATTCGGGTAATATACCCATCAATCTTAAAAGTTTGCTTAATAATCTGAAAAATTATGGGTAATATACCCGACAATTTGATAAAATTGGTTAATAATCTTAATAATTATGGGTAATATACCCATCAAATCTGTGAAATTAGCCTTCATTTTTTTTATTTTTTTATTTTCAGAATCAGATTCAATGATTTTATCATTGTTATTTTTATTCTGATAATAATATTTATTCAGAATCAGATTACTTTTTAAGCTTATCAAATTCAATGCAAGAATGTGCATAATTCAGAATCTGATCTCTATCGCACACAATTGTAATAATATAGTCCTCCTGCAGTTCATTTAACTGTTCCTGCGTTAACAAAAATTTTTCATCGCCGTATTCATCAATAATTATATTAGCACTAAATTTTTCCATGTGGGGAAGTGTCAAGATTGTTCTGACGGCACTTTCAAGTACCTCTTTGTTGTATATAAAAACTCTTACGTGTTGGTACATATATAATACCACATAAATAATTGTTTGACAGAATTTTTTTTTAATTTTACAAAATCCTAGATCTAGTTTTATGATCTTACATACAGATTTATATTTAAAAATTCCCCCCTTAAATCAATCAAGTGTCCGGTTTGGTCAGTAAGTTTGAAATGTATCCTTGATAATAGCGGATTATGACATCTCAGGTAAACGGGATTAATTGGTTCTGATACAATTAAATGTCCTAGCGTACTTTCGCCGTAAATGTATATAAAATGTATCGCTGCTGGGCCTAACTGGATTTTTCAAGATCTAGTTGATAGCTGCCATCAAGTACATCACACACATGGTTGACTGCGATTGTTGATGTGATGTTTACAATTCCTGGTGAAATATGACGACCTCCACCGTATGGATCATTATTGTGTTTGAGAATAGTCGCCGGAGGGGATATTTTTCTCCATGATTCAAGTACTTTTGGAAAATATTTATCAATAAGATCATTAACTGATTTTTTCATTTTAGTATTGTCAAATCAAGGTATTACAAAACCTTGATATTGTTCCCTCGTAATTTTAAAATGATCAAGAAACTTTTCATACCCCAACACATTAACATTATCTTTAGCACGTAAATTAGCGTCTGGAATATCAAGTGCAATTTTATTTAATTTTTCCACTGTTTCAATGATTTGTTGTTTTAGATCTTCAGAATAATTATTTGTTATGCTTAGAAATAAATTTTGTAAATTACCAAGTACATTCGAATGTTCAGTTTTTGTATCTTCTAAAAATGATTTGAAATAATCTTCGTTAACAGGTGGATTAATTCCTGTTTTGATTGGATCAAAATAAGTTAATTCACGTTTTCCCTCTTCATGTTTAAGAGTAACATAAACTCGTCCAGCATTATCAGTGTACGGTCGTATTCTATAATAGCTAAATTTTACAGCTGCTTGTTTATCTGTCTTAAATTCATCAATTTTAGGCTGTGGTGGTCTATTATAAACCGGTTGTACTTCTGGCCATCCTAACGCAGTTCTGATCGATGATTAATACATATCTACAACATAATCCTGTGAATTTATTTCAGTTGCCGCTGATAAAGTTCGTTCGTGAACAGTAATTGCTATTTTGGATTCTTTTCCTCTAATAGATTTAATTCTGCGTTGAAATTCATCATTAATCTGTTCGATTTGATAACTGCCCGTGGGAATACCCACAACTTGCTAATCGGGTGTTCCGTCGGGTTTATTCTTGTTTGCAAATACCAGCGAATTATTTGCTTGCAACCCACCGAATGATTTTGATATAATATTTGGTCAACTATAATAAACTCTTAGTTGCGCCAGCATTATTTCATTTGCTTGAATAACAGTTGGAAAGCTAACGCTAAATTCAGGATTCGTTGAGCTTGCTGATATCATTGTAGTCATTAACGGTGTTGTATAAGCGACGATCTGTTATAGTAATTCGTTCGACGTTGACATTATTATTTAAACCCTTGATTCTAAATCAGGATTTTAAACCGGGTGTCTATTATCGTTTTTCGTAGACTCCGGTGACGAAGTCACTGTTGCCTCATGGTAAATCTTAATTATTTCTGTGAATACATTATCTGAAGATAATTTTGAGTATGCTAGAGTCGTTGTATGCAACTTTATTGTGTACTCGTGTAATTTTATCAACCGCGCAGGTGGATATTTTCTTTGCAGTGATATTAAGAATACAAGCAACATCGGTTATAACAGCAACACCAGTTCCTATTACTGGTGCTATCACGTATGACGCTGACAATGCGCCGATGACCGTTACTGTTCCAGCGATGACAGCAGATGCAGAGTATACAATTATGCCAGTAACTACGACACGTCTGCGATATTTGTTTGTTTTTATTTTGCTGTATATTCGTCGATGATATTTTTCAGTTGTGTATGACACGAACACACTTGATCGTATCTGAAACGTTCAACGTCGATTGAGGTTTACTTATATATTTTAAGTAGATGGTATTTTAGCGATTAATTCAAGACATCAGTAATAAAACAAACCGAGTTTTTTTTTTCGGGTTCCACCACAAATGTTTCCTCGTCGTTTTGATCCAGTACTACTAACATAGATCTAGAACATCAACTAACTGGATAACGACGCAGTGCAAATGTGGTAGATATCGTAAATCTGGTAACGCCGATCATTGAAAACCAATATATGCCAGTAACCTCAGCACGATGTTTGATGGATTTATTGAGTGGTTCCCATAATGCTGATCCAGACGCTACTTTATGTACTACACCATCTGTGATCTTTTTGATTTTAGAGAGTTTAATATCAATAACCGCTGGATTTCCAAACAATTCATGAATGATTTTATTTGTGTTTCTACGAAAATTTGTAAACGCGTTTACGTGAGTAGTAAACTCGGATCTAAATGTGATCATTCCATCATTGATTGTCGTTAACGATGTCATCATCGGGATGTTGCTATTGTCGACATATCTCTTCGCTGCGGCGTCATCGTTTGATTCTTGTTCTCCAAGACCGGTAATTTTATTGTTATTCATATTGAGAGAACCAGTCATTGTATCACCTGCGGTTAGTAAACGATCATCAATATCAGAACTGATAATGTCTCCATATCTTCTTGTTGCCACATCATCGTCTGATTTTGGTTCTCTCACATTAATAATTGTATTTTTGTTCATGATGAGATCGCCATGCATAATATCTCCAATTCTTTTGATACGTCCAGCAATTTCTCCCATGAGTGTTAAGACTGATTCATTTGAATTTTTAATTTTACCGTTTTTAGTAAACACCACTAAGTTACCTAATGTCGCGCCTGGACCTCGCAGAATAATATCTGTCAAAGGGATGTTGCTCGTCTTTAATCGTCCTTGCTCAACCTGATAAACAACAACTTCATTTTTTTCCACATTTGCGAGACTCTTCCTTCACATCGTTAAGAGTTGCATATTTAGATAAGTCGCCTTGCTGAGTTTTAGTCAGGCGAGCAGATCTTCCGTAAATATCTACCATTATATTTTAATACCTGTTTGAAATGCTGGACAACGTGGTATACTCGTGCACGACTTTATGAGGTGACACCAGGGACCTTGACACAGCGTCGAGTACAGCAATTACTTCACGACCACATATTGGCGGATCCGTTATTGTCTGTGTTGGTAATGTTGAATACCAGATTGAAATGCTCTGACGTCTGTCAACATATTTTAAAAATTCTTTTGGTGGCGCCATCCCATACAAATCGAAATAAACAATTCCACGTGGATCAATCGTGTATGCAATACAATGAATACCTGGACCAGAACTTCCATCGAGATTAATGATACCGGTTTCAACATTGTTTGGTTGTTTTGTTCACTGATCACGCATAAAAACACCTCTGAAGTGTTTGATGTTTAGTTTTTTAGCAGCATCAAGTAAATCAAAATTGGACATGGGAAGTATCAACGAATTGTCCCGGGAAGTCTTAGATCCTTTCCGTACCACGAATGGGGAGTTCCTGGCAGTCTTTCCTCCTTTTTTTTTGACGTTTTTATTCCGTGACCCGTTGCTTTTTTCAGTGCCATTCCAGCAACAGTTCCAACAGCACCAAGAGCAGCTGCTTTTTCAACAGCTGGGGCTGCAGCGGCTATCAACACTGGTATAACCGCAAGAAGTGAAAATATACCACCCGTCTTAGCGGTGTTTTTGATAGCACCCGCTGAGAGATTATTTCGTATGCCGATCTTTGATCGTTTGGCTTCATTGAAGTATCTCCGTTGACGTTCTGACAATGTTTACTCAGACCACCTTCGATTTGTTCTTTTTTTAGTGATATTTTTATTCCACAGTTCTCTTTTCATACTGATTGCAGTTTTTTAATCTGACCAGGAGTCAGACTGACACTAACATGATGATATGACATTATAATTATCATGAGCGATTTAATTACATGTTTTCTACTGGGGCATCAATGACTCTCATTCGTCCACCAACACCTTCAAGTCGGATTGTTTTATCGCTGAGTATAACAGCGATTGCTCTGTAACCACCAGCGGGTAGTCGAGCTATACGAGCTCGGAAGTATATATCAACGACTGATTGTCTGAACAAATCCAAGTGTTCCAGTGAGAAATAATAGATCGGATACAATGTTGTGAAATTCCGCTGAGATATCTGCAAACCAGAATCAACATTCTGATCACGGCCCATAAATGTCATCAGCCGATGATAAGCACGTGTAGCATGATTATTCTCAAAATTCAGCAACACTTCTTCAGAAGGTTCTTGATGTCCATTTATCCTCAAAGAAACCTCACTAATTCCAAGCGTATCAAATACCATTGGATTTCGTTCCTGCGAATCTACTCTGGCATTTTCCTGAAGTGCGATGAATATGTGTCGTGGTGCTGATACTCCCTGCTGTGATGCTGTATGCCATGTGAATAAACCGGCAGTAATACTTTCAATACTGTCTGTGGTCATCGTTAACCATGATAATGTTAATTTACCACCTTGACTCATAAAAGTGAGTAACCTTTGTTCTTCGGCAAGTGATGGAGTCATTACTGGCATCCACAACGAAAGTTTTGTTTGTATTACTTTACCTGCATTAACGGCAGCATCACGCCATATTGCATCATTGTCGGTGGCCTTTCGTACGAGTACAACTGTATGCTTCATCGCCGTCCAACATTGTTCGACGTGATGCGAATCCCAAGTTGAAATTTTCATTCATTGATGCACCTTCAGTTCCAGCTGCATTTAGTGTTACGTTTCTGCTTTCTGGATGATCAGTTGTATGGTTTGCAAACATCATTGATGGACCAGCTGATATCGAGTAATCATCGCTGTATCTCGCAAGGCCAAGTATCGTCGTGGCAACGTCAACGTTTTCCAGGCATGATTCAATATTCTTTCTGTCGATGATATATGCGGCTCTGTCAAATAATGCCATGACGCCATTATTAACAAAACCAATTCGATCACCAATTCCGTATGCTGTATTATCTGCTTTCAAAAGTCTATCTCAATTAATGCCTCGGAGGCATGAAATATCTACTTGTATCCTGAACTTGTAATTCGATTCTTCCACGTGCGTCAGGTACACGTGGGTCATAAGAATAATGCTGATAATCGCGAACAGATTCATCCTTGAGAATTGGTGCATCCATGTCAAATGAGGGATACGTTTAAACATTATTTATATTTGTTATCATCTAACACGAGGACCACTTCCTGCTATCAGACTAGCGGTTATATTTTTTTCTTTCTCTGATAGTGGTACACCATCCAACTCTGCTAGTTTTTGATTCGCAGCTTGATTTATTATTTCACTAAAAAAAAATATTTATACAATTTTATATAATGCATTAGTATTAAGGCCATTAGAATACAAAGTATCTAATTTATGAATCCAGTAAGTTTCTTTTTTGAGTCTATTCATATCTCCATGCACAATATCTATTGGCATGAAAGAAAAATCGAGTAGAGAGTGATTATTGGTATTCAAATGTGTTGAAATATTAGAGGAAAACTGACGATCTAGTACGCATGTTTCATTTTTAGATGTAAATGTAATTAAAAATATTGATAGCACTATCTCTACAAATATTCATGTCAAGGAAACTAATATCCACCAGTATGTGGAATATTCTTCATGTCATCCCATATCATGTAAAAACAGTATACCATATAGCCAGGCCAAAAGATACCGACGTATTATTTCAGATGATTGTCGATTACAAAATTCGTTGAATGATTTAGAAACATATTTCCAAAACAGAAATTATCCTGAACATACCATTGATTCTGCGCTGAACAAAGCCAGTAATCATACTCAACATGAGACTTTAAACACATGTTACGTATATGTAATTTAATTACTTGTGTGTTAGTTTTAAATTCTTTTCCATTTTATTTTTGTTTCATTACATTTTATTATAATGATAATTTGAACGAGATTTGACTATTTTAGAAAAAAAATCACTTCTCTGTTTTGACCTGATTTGAACGTAAAAGGTATTACATTATCAGTAGTTTTAGCTCACCTTGGTTGAGACGTTTTGTAAACACTAAGCGAAAATGATTGGCTATTACCAAGGTCATGTTCAGCCCACGTGTTAGCTGAGTTGTAAACAGCCTTTCTTTTCTTAATTTATTTCCAGTGTGGGAATCTGATTCTTAGATAGGGCTATTCTAGCGTACTTGCGAATTGTAATTTTTTTTTTTTTTTTACTGCGCGGTTTGATGATTAAATGATCATGTGACCCATCACGAGTGTCAAAATGACGTTTTAGTTGGGTTTAATATACACATCTCAGTGGAGTTTAGTCAGTCGTATTTTAACCTTGAGGGCGCAAGAGGTTTTTATTGTTGATGCCAGTTTGTTCTGAAGTTCATCTATTTTTGGGGATTTAATAATTCATATTCTCTAGATAACTACACAAGTGATCTTCTTTATAAAAATTCTGGGACAAAGACATTCAGTGGAAATTTATTCTGGGATTCTAAACAGAACATTATAAATTGTGATTCAACGAGGAACTGTTGCCTTCTGTGCAACGACCTCATCTCACGGCAACGCCTTCCATATTGGAATTTCGTCGAGATTCGAACCTGGATTCAATTAGAACTGTTTAGTGATAGGACTTATATTTTTAAATTCTAGGATTAAATTTTGGATTATATTCACAAACCATAAGTCCTATTTCATATGTTTATCTTGTTTTCTAGGGAAATAAACTATTTGTTAAAATTTACAAGGCTTGTTGGCTTCACTCTTTTCTTTTGTTACTTTTGAACGACCTACACGCAACACACAGCAAATTGTACAATAGAGAAAAATATAATTCCTTTTACAATACAGTATAATCCTTCATTACCTAAGATAGTCCTTATAATTAATAAATATCGGAGTCTCCTAAATTTATCAAATAAAAACAGCGTAAAATCACTTTACAACAATAAACCAATTCTTGCTTATAGAAGACCCAAGAATTTGCAAGATTTTCTAATTAGAACTAAACAAACAGAAAATGAAAAAAGACAATTCTCGTAATCTAAATGTAATAGACACCGGTGCTCTCAATGTGCAAACATAAGAGAAAGTGTTTCTTTCAATAGCACTAATACTAAAGAGGTATTTTCTCTACGTCATAACACTAACTGCGTATCAACTGATGTGATTTATTTGATAACCTGTAAAAAATGTAATATGCAATATGTTGGACAAACACTTCAACAAGTTTCTAAGAGAATGAATAATCATCGCTTTCATATAAAAATTATAGAGATCCTCAGTTTTCCTCTAATATTTCAACACATTTTAATACCAATAATCACTCTCTACTCGATTTTTCTTTCATGCCAATAGATATTATGCATGGAGACATGAATAGACTCATAATAGAAACTTACTGGATTCATAAATTAAATACTTTGTATCCTAATGGCCTTAATACCAATGCACTATATACAATTGTATAAATAGTTTGTTTTTTTTTTTAAATTGATAAATTGTACATCCGTTATAACAATATAATTATATGTATGACTGTTTGTCTCTATTTTATTTTATTATTTTACTGAATCTAGAACCAAACACATTGTCAAAATAGAGAGATTTGATTGGCTATGATTATTTCATGAAATCAGACTTTTGCCTTCATTTTTTTTTTAAAATGGGAGCTGAATAAGATATGTCTTCTTGTTGTGCTTAACTGTCAGCCCATTGACAAAAACAAACCAACAAGCAAACAAAAAAAAAAATCCCCAACAAAAACAAAACAAAAGAAAACAAAATAAAACAAAACAAAACAAAAAAAACCCCAACCTAAAATAACAATAACGACAAAACCAAACAAGCTTGCTCTTGAGGTATATAATAATTTGGATGAATGAAACTTTGACGATATTTTACACAGGAATACAGTTTGGATCCTTTGTGACATTTCCAAAGCAACAACAACTACAATAATAATAATAATAATAATAATAATGGCTCTTTTTTATTTTCGCACTGTTTATTACATAAACGTGCACATACACTATTCAGCTGGATGATTTTAACCAATAGGAAATCTTCAGCAAATTACAGTTTGCTAAAACACTTTCTTGATTTAAATAAAAATAACTTACAACTGCGACAAGTATATTGACGGGGAGAGGGGGATAAAAAGCGTTGGTCGGTGTTTAATAACTCTAAGATGGCTTTTCTTAAATTTGTATCAGATTTTATAAACACTGACCCCACATTACGCTAGCTATAGCAGAGTTGTAAAATAGTTAAGATCTGGTTTACCCCAAAAATGATTATAACAGAATATTGGAACATTCACTGAAGCATCCTATTTGACGTATGTCAGGTCGTAAGCTGAATTCATGCAAACAAAATAATAATATAGTTCAGAGTGGAGATAAACTCAGATTTTTGTAACCAAAATATAACAAATAGACGAGAATAGGATAATGGATTTCTTTAGAACAGGCGTTTAGGGATATTATAAATGAAGGTAACTAAGGAACATTACAGAAGAGGCTGATGGTTTGTTTTTTTTTTTTTGCTTAATCTATCTATAAGAGTTATCATGGATTGGTATGAGGGTTAGTGTAGTTAGTTTTCTTTACATGGGACATAAATTCTATTTTATACCCCTTCTTTACAACACTAACCTGTGAAAATAGTATCGCAGTTTTGTTTAAAATAGAAGGGTAGGTGTTTTTATAGAAGGGACAATAGCTGTTTTGAAATATTTTTCTTTTGAAGAGGGATTAGAGGCTGGTATGAGAATAGGGCAGTTAGTTTAATGAGAAGGGATTGAAATTCTGTTTTATACCCCTTCTTTGACATCCTACCATGTGTGCAAGGGATGGTAGATTTTTAAAAAAAAGTAGAGCATGTGAGGGTATGGACATTATACAAGGAGGTAAAGGTTTCTTTTAATGTTTTCTTTATTTATTTTATAATAGGGATTTTAGGGCTGAAAGGGAGATAATGAATTTAGTTTTGTTGATAAGGGACTTAAATTTTATTTTATACCCTTTTTAAAATCCTACAATGTGTGAATGAGATGGTAGTTTTGATTAAAACAGGAGAGTATGGGGAGGGTGGATACATTATGGAAGAGAGGAAGTAGTATAGACTTTAACTTTATAAGTAGGGGAATATAAGGTAAATGGATAGTAGATTATGGGAAGGTAGTTTGTTGAAACTGGAGAGATGTCGAAGATAGTGACATTATAGAATAGGGTTTTGAAATTTTAACTTTATAAGTCGTGGATAAATGGGTATCTGGAAAAGAATTGCTGGCTTCGAACAGTAGATAATTGGTTGGAGGATAGTAGATAACTGGATGTTTATAGAATATAATCGGTTGCTGGATAGAAAATCACAGGGTGGTGGATGTAGATAACTGGTTGGTGGATAGTAGATCACTTAGTTTTGATAGGAGATAATTGTCTGGTGAATACAAGGTCGCTGGGTGCTGGATATTATACAACTAGGTGGTGGACAGTAGATAACTGGATTTTGACATGTAAAGATTATGTGGATGATAGTTTTGTTGGGTGACGATAGTAAATAATTGGGTGTTGGATAGTAGATAGCTGGGCTTTTATATTTGATCTCTGGGCTCTGGATAAGAGCAATTTGGTTAATGGATGGTAGATAACTGGTTTGTGGGTAGTAGATAACTGGGTATTGATAGCAGATTACTAGTTGTAGGATAGAAGATAGACATATGGGTGCTGGATATTAGACAACTAGATATTGGATAGTAGATAACTAGGTATTGATATGTAAGGATCATGACGATAGTAGCTTTAGAAACGAGATAAGACTGGTGATAATACGAGGTAAGGTAGAGATTTTAACTTTATAAGCGTGATCATACGTTGGTAAGTGAAGAAAAATAAGTTCTTTTTTATCCAGCAAAACTAAATACGCATTTCATTTCATTTAAAATGCAGACAAACTCCTACCCCTTACATTCCCACCAAAACAGAACTAATATGTTCCAAAAAAAAAAAAATCCCTGATTCCTCGTGTGAAACGTATGACGTCAAACGGCATTTCAGTTTAAGAGCAGATTGTCGCCTCATGCTACACTGTTAAAAAAAACCATAATCATCGTCATCATAATGTGAATTTAGTATAACGCCTAATGTTGAGAAGCTCCAAGCCCTTTACAATATTAGATAACACATAATAACATATACAACGACAACATAAAAACACCATGAAACTACAATACAAAAACATGCTGACAATAATTAAGGAAGCAAACATTATTAAGTCTTTAAGTCTGTTATAGTAGTCGAAATAGATGAGTTTTAAGAGCATTCTTGGACGAGATCACAGTGACCTTGTGTCTAGGATCTATGGGCAATTCGTTACATGTAACTGGGCCTTTGTACTCAAAAGAAAGTTGTCTGTATGTCTATAACAGTGGGAATAAAGAAAATGCGAGTGTCGTCAGTTTCTAGATGAATTGTACACATGGGTGAGGTCAGATAGGTATACTGGACTGGTGGCAGCAACGAACAGTAGCATAGTTAACAGATTTTGTGTTTGATTCTGGATGAAACTGGTAGCCAGCGAAGGTTACAGAACAGAAGGAGGTGTGCTCAGTTCTTCGTACTCTAAGAATGATGCGAGGAGCAGCGTATTGAACTCTGTAAAGTTTCTGCAGTAGACGATGCGAAAAACCAGACAGAAATTAATTACAATAGTTCAGTCTTGAAAGCACTAAGAGACACACAAGTGTTTTTGTGTCTTCAACCAAAAGAAAATTGCGCAAGAAGCTGATGAGTCTCAGCTTCAGATATTCAGCCTTGCATATGTTCATTTACATGTTGGTGTAATGAGAGTGCCGGTTAGGTTTCGTACTGACTGTGCAAATTTAATGTTGGTATTGCTGATACTTATTATTTGAGGTGAAGGATGTGAATGAGAAAGTCTTTGTGTGGTGATCAGAATGGCTTCAGTTTCATCATCATTCATCTGCAACTTGTTTCAGGTCATTCATGACTTTCAACATACCTTTCATCACAACGATCTCGTGTTAATTTCCCGTTTGTCCCCATAAACTTTCGACCCTCTGTCTCTATAAACTCGAGACCATTTAATTTATCATGCTAACTTCCCGTTTGTTGCGATAAATGTTCGACCCATATCTAACACAGGACTCCCCTACATCATTTTACTCACATCTCCTGCCAAATACATCTTGCATTGTACACTTACAAATCGACAGACTCATCCTGTGAATCCTATTACGTAAATTACTATTTCGGTTCAAGTGCAGACTGTCACCACATGCTGCACTGTTAGAATGTAGCTATGAACCAACATGGCTCAAATGTTAAATTTCCGTTTGTGTGATAATCTTCAGACCGTATTCCACATGTAACACCGGGTTGGGTCCATTTCGCCATCCTCTACTACTATCGATGACATGGAACTTGAAAATACGACACCGATTTTATATGCGACAAAGGTGCTAATTTTGGTGTGTAAGAATACCAGTTTTAATTCCCTAACCACAAACGGTTAAGAAAATTATAAAGCAGGTAAGTGTCTTGGTTGGACAGAAATTGGAATATTATGTTCTCAGCTTTTTTTGCAAGGAGGCTGGAACAAAAACCATTTGATTTTGGATGCAGAAAGTAAAAGGTGAATGTCACAGTGACTTAAAAAAAATAGTATCCACGCATACCTCTAGTTGTAGACCATATACCTGGTTAGTAACATTATTTTAAATTTAATCAGTCAAATGTCAGAATCAGTTACTTAAAGAAGACAAACGGTTTCTTCGTAACTTTTTAGTTCTATTTGACTTACTTTGATCAAACGTAGCTGATGCATTGTACATGTAGCAGGAAGCTGTTTTGTAATTAATTTGAATGACACATACCTTCACAAACATACGTGAATGACTTACACATGTTAGAGTCAGGAATTAAAGAAACAATGTTGCAATCAGAAGCTTCAATGTCAAGATCACAGTGATCCATCGAAGAGAACCCCATGTGACAACCTAGAACATATTCTTTAAACAAAATTCACAATTGGTTTGCTCTTTGGGTAAGAGGGAACATATTGTGTTCAGCGGTTACACGGTGATGGACAAATTAAAGTCATCCGGATGATGTTTTCCGGAACCAGGCATGCAAACATTATATACAGGACGATTGCATGACGCTGTTATGAGTACTCGAGTTGTACATCTGTCACTAATCTAACAGCAGATGTAACAATTTGTCACCATAAATATTTTATGCTTGCTATGACATGGGAATTAATTATTCGTTCATTCATCTTCAGTTTGCTATTTTAAAAAGAAAATAACTTTTAAAGACAATTAAATATTTGAACAGTTGATTATTGGATAAAAGTACTTAAAAAAGGAGCAAACTAATGTTTGTAAATTTTAAAATCATTAAAATTTTCTTCATTTTATTTAAGCAATATCATAAAATTGGTTGTCTTCGGGTTATAGTGGGGACTTTTACTGGTAACACCTAACAAATGCTGCTAACAATTATATGAACAAAAAGAAAAGAAATAAAATACAAAACTACAAAACTACTAAAGGAAAATATTTCTTAATCGTAATAAAAACAAATGTACAATGTAACCTCTTACTGCAGGAATATTCTGAAAAATGCTGACGAAGCAGGAATTTACACTGTTTGATTTTATCACTATTAGAGTTACTACTAATTTACATACATGACAAAATCACTACCGTCTCTGTGCAACGGAAGGAATTCGGAACGGAGAGTGAGATCGATATATATAATCTAACCAACCCGGAAAATGGCGGCAAGCTTGCTGGGTGACAACCTTCAGCAACTTCAGCAAGCCATAAGTGGCGACGCCACAAAAAAGGAGCAGAGTGAGGGGCTGGTGGCCGATGTAAAACAAATATGCATCAATGAAATCTCTGAGAAAGATATAGGTGGATGACATTCTGTACTTTGCTTGATATTTACTTCGAACAAGGACCTGCAGTTGCAATCCTTAATTTGCACAGGTGCTCGATGCGAGCTCATAGGTGTCAACCCCTTGAGATGAAAACATGTACACCAGACCAACAAAAACCATACAAAGAGCAAAAAGACCTTACATGAAAAAAATGTATTCATACATTATATAAGATCAACATTTTTAAAAAGACCGATGCTATACACAAAGTATTTTTACACATATTTACATAATTATTTACATTTCTGAAACTCTATTTAATTCTTTTTACTTATAACACTACCATCTTCCTGCTTTGGCTGAGCAAAGAAGCTTTTGATGGATGCTCCCTTCTTCATTTCAAAATTTCTTTCATGCAGTTTTGTCCTGAAGTGTTCCTTCAGCTAATATATGCCCAACGGCACCACTTAAATGTCTTGAATGCATATTTTACAAAAAGCATGGGAAGATCCTAACTTGGATACATCCACAATGCCAGGGAACACTTTAATCCAATCAGCCTGAAACTTGCCATGACCTCAGTCAGTGTCTTCAAGCTTGCGTTTCTTTGAGTTAGGCTCAGCCATTTGTTGGATGAAATATTTCAACTAGATGAAAGAAATAAAAAAAATAATTTAAAAATTTAGATTTGACATGTGATACAGGAAAATCTCCAGATTACAAATGTGTTACAAATTTATATTTTTTTCCATAAACCCCAAGATATTACACCAGGAGCTATCCAAAAATTGAAATCTAAAAATAAAAACAATCGACAAAGTAGCAGTCCAGAAGTTTATACCTCATAAGCTGTTGATCGTTTCTATTAAAATTGTGTATCTGGTATTTGAAAAGTTATGAATTTGCTATATGGTGTGCCGATTTTGGTCAAAAACTTGATATAAATTGGCAGTGTTACATATTTTCGAGCCACAAGAATGACGTCACCCTGTACTACTTCTGTCATTATGGCAATGCATCTTCATGTTTGTGTTACATATCTGATAAGCTTAATTAAAAACTATGACAGCACGATAAAATGCTGGTGCTAAATTCAGCAGACTATTTATTTTTAATTAGTATATTGTTAAAATTTTTATTAAATTTACTTTATCTCCACACAGAAAAGTCGGACAAATTATGGTTACACCAGCAGACTGCCACACTATTTAAAGTATGAAAATTATGTAAACTTTATGCATTTGATAGTAATAAGTATAAATAATAATGTATAAAATAAGAAAACATACTACACAGGTAGTTAGTCAATATTAGAAATCCAAGTGAGTGTCAAATTTCAGAGCAATAAACAACAACATCTTCACACACAGGAGTTGAACCATGAAATGAAACTCATTTCATTATCAAAGGAAAAGTGTGGTTTTGAGTATAATTTGATTGGTTGTGTTGGGCCACCCTGATCTTGTTGAATTCTCATTCTAAAAAAAATTATGTCCAGAGTCCCGGATGCACACAAAAAGAAAAAAAAATTAAACAAAACAAAATTTTGTACGAAAAACCGTACAAAACTGTTGTACGACTGTACACTGATGAAAATGGAAAAAAACGTACAAATTACAGGTAAACCGTACAAGTTGACACCTATGTGAGCTTGATGTTGAAAAAAGCAATAATCTGATTGGAAAAAATCATACTGAGTGACAAAATTTTCTCAGATTACCCCCATGACCTGTTCTGACATGACCCTGTCTTTCATACTATAAAAGAGTCCCGGTATGATTTTATCGAGCACCTGTGTTAATTTCGGCTGTCTTGTTATAGTTCATTCCACACAGCATCGAGAATGATATCCGCGTCTGTAGCTCAGTGAATTATCAGGTTAGCTTAATTAAATGTAGCTAAAAGTTACTAATTGTTTCGCATACGAAGTATTTCAGCATTATTTGAATTGACACGGATCATAACTCGTCTCATTTAATACATGTTAGCTAGTAAAACACAATTTTCAAAATGTTACAAAATACTTAGAAATGACACATTTTTGAAAAGTTAATGTTTTGAGGAGTCAAAGTCTGAAATTCGTTGTAAAATATATAATTGTTTCAAATTTTAAAACTTTTATGGTTTGATAACGAAGGGTGTCAGCTAAAATGTGGACTCACTGGTGCATTGGGCAGAAATTCAATGTTTATGCATGAAAATTTCAAAGGAAAATAATGAAATTGTAAATAAGGTTCAAAACTTTATATATATATATATATATATATATATATATATATACACACACACACAAATATGACTATTTAAATGTATCTACTGCTTGCCTAGGAACATAAGCACATTTGTGAACCTGGTTAATTTTATCTTTTTTGTGTTACTGTTTAAGGGCACTTGTAACATGTACATGGCACAAAATCTGGTTAAGCAACTTGTGTTTCAGATGTCAGTAAAGAACATAACTTTTTATAAAAAATGTTATGAAGATATTTTAATAAAATAGCACTCTTTAAATACCCTCTTTTGTACTCTTCCTAAATTTTATATAAATAAATCTCTCTTTCTCTCCTGCATACTTGATATTCTGCCATTCTTTATAGTCTGGTACCTGCGGTAAATATGGAAGACAAATAAGTTTCTTTCTCATTAGTAGAATATCCCTGGATTATAATAAAATTTGCTTTTAATGCAGTTTTTTAAGCTCAGTTTAATAATCAATAGATAAACTTAATTCCAAGAAGCTAAACACTGTCAATAACTTAAAGTCAAACTTTTCGATAAACTAACAATACCATAAATTAATCAAATAGATACAAACAGTATTGCCTCTACAATCATTTTACATTTGTAAATTTAAGTGTAACTATATTTTAAAACGAATAAAATGACTTGGCACATGCACATACAATTGTGATAAAATTTGCTTTTATTGAAATTCATTAAATGAATAAAAAATACAATTTTAGAGTGATGCTTTAATGTACTTACCCTTTGGTTGCCCTTAGAGTTAATGACTGGTTGCCTTGTTCAAAGGTTTCCTTCTGATTTGGTATTTTTCCATTTTTTGTTAGACGTGTGGGTTTTCCATGATTCTCCAATATGGCAGCCTGAATTCCCCAAAATCTGTTTCCATATTTTGTCTTGGTGCATTTAATGTATGCATCACAGTAAATTATAAAATTAATGACTTTGAAACTTAAAATACCATTATCTGTTTGAATCTTTCCATTTTAGTATTGAAAAATATTTGTAAAAATCAGATACCAGTGTAGTTTGCATTTTGGCAGATATAAAAGGGTGTAGCAACAAATTGTTGAAGTTGCTGCTGTGACCTGTGGAAGAGTCAATTTGTTTATTAAGGAGTGACTAGCTTTCCTATTTGGCTATATTCGATCAGCATGTAACAAATGTAAGGAACATGTTTAAAGGTTTTGATAGGCTGAAAAAGTGCAGGGTTTGAATTATGCCTGGCTACACTGTTGATGCTTATAGGCTGGTATTAGTACCCCGTCCATGAAGTAAGGGTACTAATTGTTACGTATATGTAATTTAATTACTTGTGTGTTAGTTTTGAATTTTTTTTTATTTTATTTTTATTTCATTACATGTTATTGTAATGATTACTTTATTCACTGGATTTGACATTTTTCCAGAAAATTCAGTTCAGTTCTGTTTTGACCTGTTAAATAACCAGTATTGCTAGATTGTATTTTTAGCTGAACTAGTTCCGGACCTTGATTCAGAACTGGTAAACAACTTTTTTTTATTTCTTTCCTAGAGTGAAAATCATTGATCGTAATCAAGGTCATACTTGACTTGTGTGTCAGTTCTATGTAAACAACTTTTTTTCTTTTTTATTCAGTCTTATAGATTCGTTCAGTAGAATCAAATTCATCCCTGGCGTACGTGACAGCCGACCTATGGTGGTACTGCACCGTTCAAATTAAGTGACCATGTGACCCCATCATGTGATCTAAAATTGCGGGTTAAAACTGACGTTTTATAGTGATTTAGTCAGTCATAATTCATACCTTCGGAGCTCAAAGGTATTTTTGTTGTTGCCAGTTGAATTTTTTCTATTTTTTGGAATTAGTAATTAATTTCTCTGGAAAATATTCATATAAGTGCTCTTCATCAGAATTCTTGGACAAAGACATTTATTGGAAATAATTCAGAATTCTAAAGCTGGAATATTAATTTTAGTGATTCAGCAAGGAACTGTTGACACGACAACACTAAACAGGTTATAGAAGACGTCATTGCCTTCCATCTTGGAACTTCATCGGGCTTCGAACTTTGATTCATTTAGAACTTTTTAGTGATAGGACTTATATTATTAATTCTAGGATTAATTTTGGATTAGATTCACAAACCATAAGTCCTTTTACATATTTTTATCTTGTTTTCTAGGGAATAAATTATTTTGTTAAATTTTACAAAGCTTGTTGGCTTCACTCTTTTCTTTGTTACTTTTGTACGAGCCTAGACACGTAACATAATAGTAGTTCTAGGACTCTTCCAGAACTGGGACAAACGTGGCAGATTATATGTACACATACAAGTCTTTCTCAGCATGTATCAATTGAATGGTGTTGTGCTGTATGTCAATATGAATTATGTTTAAATCACTGCATGAAACGAATTCAGTCATTTTAGAGATGATGACATGAAAGTTCAAGGAGAAACATATGGATATCATTGATGATGCTGCGTTGAACGAACTATAGTAGCAGTTACAAGCCATTTCTTATGTATAAATAAAGATGGTAAATAAGATATGTCACAGGAAAGGTCTGATTACTACTTACACAACAGTGCAAGTTTCATTTAGTATCTTGCAGCAAAAAATTTCATATTGTACCTGTACTTGTCTTATCAATATCTATATGTATGTAAACATTAACTTAAACACAAATTTTTAATTAATTCTGCCAGTAAATTGGTAAATGTAGATCACCTGATGAGAGGCCCTTGATGTCTGAGTGGTCTAAACCACTCACCTTTACCAATCAATCTGTATCTCACCTATATCTGTTTGGGTTTGAGTCTTGGGTTCAGCAAATGTGGGTACATGTTAAAGCTTGCCTTTATCTTCACATATGTCTGTGGTTCTAATGGGGATTTCCCTGAGTTCTTCATCCACCTGTTATACTGGCTGTCATATATATAACCTATTGTGTGCTGAAAAATGGTGTTAAACCCACAGCAACAGCATTCACCTGATGACATCCTTTTTCATATATTAAACTGGCGATGACAAATTGTTCCACCATATTGCCATTTGCATCAGTTGTAATGTAATCCTAACTCGTATATATTGTTTAACTGGTTTTTTTTTCCTAATGAACTATGAAGCAAGTTTAATTTGAACACAAAGGAAAAAGAAAAAAAAAAGATAACACAAAATTAATTTTGCGATACTGTTACAGCTCTGTGCTCATAAACTAAGTACACCACTCCCTCAATAACTTGTGCACAGCAGGGTCCAAAATAGACCACACTATAAGTGAGGGTGCAAGTTACCAAGGGACCTCAGCAAAATAGGAAGTGATGTCTTCTCTGCTGGGCTGGACAAAACCACAGAGAGGAGACAAGAAACAGGGCTGTTTAATGGCTGAATACTCATTTTATAATCACTTTGAGTTTAATTGTCAGTCAAGCCCTTTATCCCATGAAGTTGTTCATTATGCTGTATAAATTACATTTTTTTTTAAGATGCCCAACATCTGAAAGATCATTAACAATTTAATCAAAAGTTTTCAACAACCTTCCTGTGTACATGAAAACATTGGTGTATACGTCACTGAATTTTGTTGCTGTTGATTAGTCTGGTTTCCTGCTTATTATGTTGTAGCAGAGTTTGAAGTAGGGAGTCAACAAATCAGGGAAGCAAACTACCTGCTGATATAACATGAAACAAAATTCCTTTCTCAAGAACTAGTGACATTTATTTCTTGTAAAATAGTCTACGTGGAAACTCAGTTTTTTTTTTCACTTTTCAGATTGTAAAATATTGATGCCATGACTTCATTGCAAGTAATAGTGAAACTTTTCATCATTGAGAATATCTATGGACCAAACTCAGTTTTCCACATTGGTCCATATTTGTGAAATAGCTCTTTATTTCACAAAGTATTCATTTCACTAGGTTGCCTTGCTATCTTTGATCACATTTATGATTGCGTAGCTTAATTTATGACGATCTTATTATATTAAGCACACAGAAATATTTATAACAGTGTTCGATTGATCAATTGAAATGAGCTCGCCTGACAAACGACAAGGGCCGCTAGATCTTGCACATGTAGGATTTGCATGCCTTTTAACTTTTCTTTTATTCCACAACCTTTATTTGATACAAAAGATGCAATTAACTTGAAAATACAAAGGAGGTCAGCTTTTCATTCTGTGCAACAATACAACAAATGTGTCTGCAAGTCAGATATCAAACCATGGTCAGCATTTAATTAGGTTCTTTGAGAAATGCTTGCAGCCATAGCTGTTATGGTAGATTGACACGTTTTTGTTTGAATACAAGAGGGAACATTGCAATTATGATCTAAACCTAACTAAAAGAGAGAACTGAAATACAAATTTCACATTATAAAATATTTAATTGGTTTTTATCTATTTAAGTACTGCCTCCAGTAGGCATAAGTGACATTTTCATTGATCAGAATTTCATTGAATATCATTATTTACAGTATACTGGAATGCGTTCGGAAAGATGTAGAATAATTTATGACTTCTTGTTAAAAGTTGACAATTTCATAATGTTGATAAAAATTTCCTGGTCCTATTTTCTGTTTTTTACGATAAAATGAGCGATATATCAAAGTTTCAGTTAAAATTGTGATCTCAATTTTCTTCAAGTTCAACAAATAGGGGTCAGTCTTTTGGTAATTTCTAGTTTTAAAAAAATGGGATCCACTCTTGACCCCGGCTTTGTGAGTTACCGAGGGATGGTGTAACAAAAAATGCAAAACCAACAAGTTTGTTAAATTCAACAAATAATTAAATTCTTTAAGTCATTAAATGAAAATTTAAGAGGAACTTACAGTATTGTGAATTAAATCCCAAATAATCCTAAAAGTTCTATCGCAAGGCCAAAGGTATAGAGTGTTCCAGATGAATTCCAGGTCTTGAATGTGCTGATGTACCAGTAGTCTTGAATATGCTGATATACCATGGTCATTATGTAACACAATGATATAATCCTCTAGAATGTCTTTGAATGCATTCATAATGTTGCCAAAATAGTGATTTAGTCCAAAAACCAACTGACACTTTGTAATTCAAATAAATAAATAAATAATTCTTCTCAAATTTTATCTAAACACAACTAAAAGTGATCCACAAAGACTGATATTAAAATAATGAGTAATTGTTTACTTGGTCCGCCTCATATAATGACTTGCACCTGAATTATGACACAACAAATGCTGTGGAAATTTCCAACCAATTCATAAACAAGGTAAGGTCTCTTTACTGAAATTTTAGCTAACAGTCCAACAGAAATCATATAAACCATCGTTTTCCATTCCATGGTTTTTCCAATGGAAAAACCAATGTTCTGAACTCCAAGTAAATATATTGTTTCCAAATTATCATTATCTTAAAGTATACAGTAGAACTTCGATTATCCGGCACCCGATTAACCGTCTGTCTTTATTAAGTGTCAGGGCATTGTACGTCAAAGCAGTATTACAAACAGGTAAGTGTACATATGTAGATGTTATGATATTTTGATGACCCGGTCTATTGTATAATACTTTTAATGTACATATTCTATTATCTGTCTATTCTCATATCCATGATGGTCTCAGTCCCACACCCTGATGAATAATCAAAGTTCTACTGTAATCTACAATAATGGACAAACTTTAGTTACATAATATGTTGTTTATCTTGATTTGTTTCTGGGTGGGTGTGTGTGTGTGTGTGTGTGGGTGTGTGTGTGGGTGTGTGTGTGTGTGTGTGTGTGTGTGATTAGGAATTTTAACGTAACTTTAACAATTTTTCAGTCATATGTCTGCATTGTGGCTGTTTATAGTGATGTCTAGCACTGGGGCATCATGCTGCAGACATTTAGCATGATGTCCCACCCAGTCACATTATCTGACACCAGGCTGACCTGTCCTAACACTAACCTCTTAATGCTGAGTGCCAAGTGAGGCAGCTGCTGGTACCATTTTTATAAGTCTCGGGTATGACTTGGCCAGGGTTCAAACCTGCAACCTCCTGCATCCGAGGTAGATGCTCAAACCACGTAGGCTACTGTGGAGCAGTGATTTGTTTCTGGAGTGCAGCTTTAGCAAACTTTCAAGGTGTTTATCTTGACTTTGTACACACCTATAGCGCATATCAAGGTGGTCATATAGGATCATTTACTCATCTTAAATTAAAGATTAATTGTTGTTGAAAAATTTGATACTTATATAGTTTAACCAAAGTCTATTCACTGCTGTTCATTGAATGTTATGCACTTCAACTGTCATCAAGAAACTTTCAGACAAAAATTATTGATTGCTATGGACTTTTACAGTGGTGGCCAGGTACAAGACTGGGTCAAGAAAAGAACACTTCAGGTCTAATTGTCACAATATAGGGTAGTACAACATTTTTTCAACATACGTAACTTTCATTCTGACATCATAGCATGCAACATTCAATATGGTTTGTACAGTATAACACCTTTAAGTTACCTCATCCAGAAATGTCAGTGTACTTGAACATTGAGTTTCGCTGTATGTATTTTTTGGGGTGGGGCTGTAAATAATGACCTTCCAAAGGAATATGGATGTATGAGGATCCAAATAAAGTCATAAATTAAAATATCACCATTTAAAGGTGTGTAATCAAATTCTAGAGAATTACACCTGTTACTAAAATAGTTGGTACTGAATGCATACTTGACCTGTTGGACTTTTACTAGACATGTTTCATCACAGCAGTTAGAACAATGTTATTAAGACAATCCATTCTTGATATGACTGAAAAAGTGTTAAAGCTACATTAAAAATCCACACACACACACACACACACACACACACACGCACACACAAAATCCATTCTGGAGGGTACACACTGTTATAAATACAGATTATTGGGTCGCTTGGTCCACTCCAAATGAAAGCAAAAAATGGTACAGAATTTAAAATAGATTATATTTTTTATCTTGGCAGAAACCTAATCATTCTGAAAAACTTTAATGTGTGTGTGTGTGTATGATTTGGATATTTAATATAGCTTTAACAATTTTTCAGTCCTGTTGCTACAATGTCTGCAGTGTGGCAGTTTATGATGATGTTTAGCACTTGGCCATCATGCCGCACACATGCAGCATCATGTCCCACCCAGTCACATTATCCAGATACCAGGCTGACCATTCCTAACACTAACCTCTTAATGCAGAATGCCAAGCAAGGCAGCTGTTAGTACCATTTTTCGTAAGTCTTTGGTATGACTCGGCTGGGGTTTGAACCTGCAATCTCCCACATCAGAGGTGGATGCTCTAACCACTTAGGCCACCCGAGTGGTTGAAAAAGTTAAATGATAAAGCTTATTTATTCAGTAGGATATGGGAAAAATCCACAAGATATAGACTTTGGTATGCAGTTTATCATCCAAAATGTAGACATTATCAGTTCTTTACCTTTAGTACTTCTTTAAAACTAGTTACATATCCTTTTTCCAAACCTACGTTGTTAATATTGTGATCTAATTGGTAGTGTGTATTGAGCTTGTCCTAATAACTTTTGAGTACCCTTGGCTAGTTTGTCCTTTGCCTTTAAATGTTTTGATGGATTTGTATTTAAAAAGTCAACCGATGAAAGAATTAATATCATGTACAGGTTATTGTAAGAGCATCAGTAATGTCTGAAAATGTTTCAGATTTGTGCTGTTCAGCTGTGTTTGACTTGGAATATGGAGTCATCTCCTTTCTCAACAAGGCTGTGTCCATTGATGAGGTAAGAGATCATGGTCTTATTTCATGCTATAAAAAATATAATTATAGAAACATGCTGATTTATGTACCATAATATACATTTTAGCATCATCTAAGTAGCCACAAATGTGATTTTAAAATGTTGGCTGTTCAGAGGAAATTTCTGTGAAGGGTTGTTAATTGCTTGTTGTATGAAATCGTAACAGGGTCAGGAAGATACTGGGTAAATACACAATTACAGGTGACCATATAGAAGATCTGCTTGTATACCTGTGTAAGCTTGTGTAAAAAAAAAATGTCATAATCTCTATACTATTTAAGAGGACACCATATGTTTTGATTCAAGTGATTTTTTAATACTTGATGTTACTTTGAAATTTATTTGTCAAAGGTATCCAGCAGAATAAAAGAAACCTGATGAATTCAAGAAATATTCTCTAATGATCTCCTTATCAGATAAGTGGACCAGATGGGGAGTTAGAATGTACCTTTGACCTTGATGCCACACTTTTTTTTTTTAATGTCTTTTTTAATTTTGTTTCAAGAAACACAAAACTAGTTTCTTTTTATGAATGATTTTCCTCATCTGGTACATAATTTGATCATCGCTTGTCACTGTACATGTAGCCTGTCTCCAGTCCATTATAAATTGTACCCCACCTCCTGTCTTTGAAAATATTTACCTGGCACAGTTACAGTCTAACTGAGGATTATTTAATCCCTTCATACCTTACAAATTCAAAACATACCTTGTTCTGTCAGTGCATGTTTTGTAACTTGGGCAAATGCAATTGTCAGGGGGAGTGCAATGGTTAAAGCCACACTATATTTAGGAGATTGAATGTCTTATATACATCATAAGGTGCATGGTTGTGAGCTGGAGGCTCATCAAGGTATAAGTAGAGGTCAGTACATCTTTACTGCATACAACATGCAAGATAGCTACTGCCATTATATTTACAATTGAAATAAAGGGGATGAAACTCCAGTGACAAAATTCTCAAAATCTTCAAAATGTTGTGTAAGTGGGCTTTTTATCCTTTTTTTATCATGTGCCAAGCATTCCAAAATAATGCAGGATGAAAATACTTGTGGCCTTATAATATTTTTTTAAAAATTCACGATTAAGTAGGATTTAAAACATTGGTGCTTAGACTACAAATAAAAGAGCAAGTAATCTAGGTATTATTATTATTATTATTACTGTTATTAATTATTATTATATTAAGACATAAAGAACTATATACATATGTACACAGAATCAAAATAGAAATTAAAATATTTAGATGACAGTAATTTTTTTACCAAATCAATAATGAATGCAAATAAAAATAGAAATAATATTGTAAAATTGCAGTAATAATAATAATAATAATAATAATGATAATAATTATGTCTACATTACATATTCATTTCAATGCTAGTCATATTGCACAAGCTAAATGGTATCCATGGGTATTATATTTATAGGGTAAAGACACTGCTGTTTCTATTGCATTATTATTGACTTTTTACCATATAATGTATAAAGCAAAAAAAATGTATAATCTTCTTAGATCTTTTCCAGTAAAATATACCTAGTACCCAGGGAAGGCACTTTTAATGCGGGGTTGTCACTCAAGGATGCAGTTTTTTACTTTGTATCATTTTCACATGAAATCTCTGAGTACCCTGGCATATATTTTTAAAAATGTGTCTTTCCTGGATACCATGTATGTTTAAATGGAACAGCCCTGGTATGGCATATTTATTATTTACAGAATTTTGTCACTGGTTTTGTATGCCTTTCTTCTAGTTGCAGCTGCTCAAGCAGTGTGTATCTTGCATGGTGTTTATAGTATAAATATACAGTGTGTATCTTGCATGGTGTTTATAGTATAGATATACAGTAACCTGTAATAAGAGACTGCCCTTTCTGCCAACAAAAAACGGTCTCTACAGACAGGTGGTATCTCATAACAGGTTTGTACAAAAAGACCAGTTTCCAAGGTCCAGTTTCAGAACAATTTAATGAAAATTAACCACAATCACTATACATATATTCTATTTTTTATTAATAGTTCTTGCTAAAATATGGTTTGCATTCATCTGAAAACAAAATTATATGGCAATAAAGATATACTTCTATATTTAAACATAAAATCACATTTACATTTGAAGATCACATGTATATGTATTAGCATATGAAATTGTTTCTGATTTATTCTTTTTCCATTATAACACATTAAATTTGTTTTACTGACATCTGAACCTCTATTTTGCGAGTGGTCTGCTCTTTTTCACTTCATTCAATTACAATAATTATTTTCTCCAGCCTTAAATTTTGTCTCTTTTTAGTTTGAGGTTCATCCATTGTTATTAAGGTTCTAGGTGTTAACATTATTAGTGCTCAGTTGTAATATTGACTGTAAAGATGGTTTTCACTTGGCTTTGGGAAAATATGAAAAATCTATACATGTGCATTGCATATCTAACAATTATGAAATAAAAAGAAAGTGTTATCTCATCCAGAAGCAGAATGGCTTAATTCCAAGAAGACATACAGGGATTAACTCTATGCACAAAGTGTGTAACCTATCGCACCAACTTGAATAGACGACAGCTTTGTGATTGGGATATAATCACTGTAAGATTGGGGGAAAAAACAACAAACATCGCAAGTCTTTAACACTTTCAGTCGAATCCCGCAAACGATTCTCTTTTGCTGATTTAAGAGACAAAGACTATATTCACCCCCAGGCAATATGGATTAACTCTAAAAAGAAATGATATACGTGACCACTACTTAAATTTCGGCATTACAATGGCAATTCGCGACGTACTTTAGCCTCGTTTATGGACTGTAGCATCTATCACCTGTAGCCAGAATCCTTTTTTTTATTTTTAGAAAAATTTTCTATTTTTTAAAACTTTTTGTTTTTTGTTTCTTTGTTCATTTTATATTGTGTTTTTTTATCAAAACAATCATTACTAATCAAGCAGTCGTTGTTACAAATGTTTACATATAGGTCAGTGGTGTCTGTCTATGTTCTTGTGATATGGTCGTTAATAGGGATACTGGGTCCTACTCATACATATGGATGCTGGGTACGATAAGGCCGGGAACCAGGCTAAGTGTGGGAATAATCTACATGTACTTTAGTCTGGTTTACAATGGAAACTATAAAACTCTATGACACTATAAGTATACGTACAAAAATTCAGATATTGGTAGCCAGCCGCTTTTGTTTTCTTTTTAGAACAGATTAAATTTAAATAAAGGTAGGTGGAGTTTATCTTCATTTTGCGATGCAGTCATTCATAGCAGTATCCAAATGCATATTTTGCCAAGACATCGCGGTCGCTAGTTACGTTCAGCAGGTGGTTGCTCACAATAGAGCATTTTTTTAGAATAAAATCAATCCGTACATTACAATTGTTGTCGGAAATGACAGGTGTTTGTTGATAGCAGAGGTCGCTCATAACAGGTTTTACTGTACTGACTTTTCTTTTACCTGTGTGAAGCATCTGCATTATAACCCTGCAGCTGATCATATACATTAAGCTACCCCATTTTCCATAAAACAGCATGGCTTCAATATAGCAGTTGTCATTGAAGACTATTGTTACAAATTACAAAAGTCTGTGTGGAAGGAGCAAGGTATGTATGAAATAAGGAGGGTATAAAGAGGTTAAATAATTTTCAGAGAAACTGTAATTGTAATAATTACTTTAAGAAGTTGTAGCTGGAGTATGATTCAAATTAGATTTGTCACTGACTATAGTTAATCTCATGTTTTTCACATTTCAGCTGCAAACTACCAAAGTTCGTTTACTGGAGTTGATATCAGAATTTGCACAGAAAATTGGGAAGAAGATCTTACCCTATGTCATAGAGATCAAGGTAAGAATGGTTTCCAGAAACATAATATATTCTTTAAGCCAATGATTGTGCAAGAATTACTTACAGTGCTCCAGCTAAATGCAAATAATTAGTGCACTCTCTGTTCAGTACCCTCTGGCCCCTCCCATTTGCACTTAGGACCCTTCTAGCTCCTCCCCTCTGCCTCATTGTTATATGAGTCCTCTCATTTGCCCTCAGTTCCTTCCATCCCCTATCTTCTACCCCCTGTGCCCATCTAGTTCCTCCTAGGGGTGAAATGATACACCTGTGCCTCGTATTGAAAAAATTCACGATTTTACACAGCCTGCGATACGATACATATCAATACACATATGAACTTGATGGTCTTTCCATCTTTGGAAGGTAGGTGGTGCCACTTCATGTATGTTGACATTCTTGGTTGTATTTCCAGTATGCAGACTACCGATAGACATACAGTTATCATATATTTACATGCAAATCTCTTTCATGAGAAGATAACAACAATACTTTCAAACAGACTACCTGTTGGTTGCAGTGAGTTTTTTCCAGTGTTTTAGGCCTTTAATGGTGGCTCCATTTAACTCCCTTTGTTTTGTACAACATGAATGATTTGAAAACATACAATTTCCAGTTTTGTGTCTCAGTTACACTTGGAAGACATTACGAATTCAGAACAGAAGAAATAATGCAGTTTCCTTGTACAAAGAAAATCTCATCTAGAACAAATCCAGGCATGGGAATAAGGTTGAATACCAACAAAATTTATCACATTTTATATCCTGCAGATGCAAAAGACTGTAGCAGCCACAGGCACTTATATTTGTTAGTGAAGAATGAAAACTATTGACTACACCCAGTCCTATTCTACAGTTTTCTTTTAACTTACACAAGGTGATAAACTTGAGCAGTTTGAAATCTGCCCCATCACTCGTTCTATGTTAATTTCATTTATTCCATCAGTTATGACTGAGTAGCTTCCCCAAATCTGGCGAGCTCTCACGCGATTTCCATCGACTTCAGCAAGATGTTGTCCAGAGGTTTAACCTCAATGCTTGTTTACAAAAATGTGATCTCCAGATTAAAATGGCGTGCACTAAGAATCATTAGCAAAGAAAGTGAAAGAAGCAGAACACAAAAGAGTAACTGTGAATCTAACTTTAATGAAAAATGGAGAAAATAATTCCCTTGACTGGAATACAGCACATCCATTGGGATTACCGGTGTGACTCCTGATTACGTGATTGTGAAGACTGCAGAAATGAATAATCCTTTCGTGACAGCGTTTAAGAATTTTTTAAAAATCTGCCCTTGTTCGCCACAAGATATCTTTAGAACACATTATCACCCAAGACATTCTTTCACAACAAAGAAATAAGTAACTTGCAGAGACAAATCCATTATTGTATTACAAAGTCAGGGAGGTCGTTGCAGATTTTGTTGGTTTTTAACTTTGCTGCAACAAAAGAAAGATCTAAAAGTTCAAGTGTAACTTATTAAAGAGAAGATGAATCATGAGCCTCTTTGATTTGTAGATAAATGTGTTTTATGACGAAGTACAATGAAACCGATGATAGTACACATTTTATGACAGGCAGTAAATTAACTTCATTTGGTTAAAAAGATTTATTCGGATTTTTGTATTGTCTTATATGTAATGTGTTGGTCTATATTGCTTCAAAAAGATTATAAGGAGACTGTTAAAAGTACAACTTTAAACTAAAAGGAAAATGAACTAATAAAATTATCCTTTGAATGGACAATGCATTTGTGTGTTAATTGTGCATGTTGGTTTATTTGTATTTAGAGAGAGAGAGAGAGAGAGAGAGAGAGAGAGAGAGTATGTATGTATGTATGTTGTGTAAGTTGCAGTAACCTATTTCAAGCTGAAACAGTATGGGTCAGATGAAAATTTATCAGTACATTTTTGACCCCCACATTTTTTATTTGAGCCCCAGTTCTGACACCAAGGTTTTTTTTTTTACCTTCAATTGTACACCCCTGGGGGATACACTGATGTATATGGTTTTGTAGCATATGATCCGCAGGGTGAATTGGATTAATTAAACAAATTAAAATTGCATTATACAGTGGTCCCCCTCTTACATGGCCACTCCTTCTGCACTGGGAAAGTGGCCTTATAAGACGGGTGGCCTTTCCAGAGTGGGTCAATATTTGTGAGATGGGTTTGTATATGTGTCTATAGTAGGAAAGTTACATATAACTTAAAAGCAGTTAATATCATCATTTAAAAGTAGCATTAATTATTAAAATGTTCTTCTTATCTTAAAAACAGTTTTTTCAAGTAACATAAATTAATAGTTCTTATTCTTAGGCATGAAATGTGAGTGGGATATTGTTGGTATGCGCATTGCAAAGCCTTTGAAAAGTGTTATTTAAATCTTGTGATATATGTTGTTCGTGTTTAAAATTATTCTCTTTCCATTTACTCCATTTTTCTGACTGCTAGAGAATATTCTTCTTATCTTTTATGATTTTGTTTATATGAGTCTTCCTGACATAAAATCTTTCAGCAGTTGTACTCTCCCCATTGTCGTCAAGTAACTTCTACTTTTTCTTCAAAAGTATTATTTCTTCTTTTACATGATGACATGTTAAAGTTATGTAATGATTTATTCCTATGTTACTAATTGTACAGTACTGCAATTTAATTTTGCAGACGAAAAACCTTGTTATAAAGGAAGTGACACATGTACTGTCACATGATTTTTCGGTCTTTGTCTGGTACCCTGTTTTGTTTAAAGTTGATTGTTTCTGTGTGTATGTGTTAATTGGCAAAATCTATTTTTAGCCTATCTGACCATGTTATGATCTTGACAATTACATTGGTTGTAATCGTCAATTTAAAAAAAAAAAAAATCCGCTGTGTGAAGCCCAAAGCTCTATGAAAACATTGCTGACTCCATTTCTATCTATGTTATGATCTTGACAATTATGTCCGGTGGTAATCGTCTATTAAAACAAAAAATCTGCTGTGTGAAGCCCAAAGCGCTATCAAAATGTTGCTGACCCCATTTCCTGCAAACGTTGGCGTTAATGATATAACAATAACCTTAGTGGTACATGTACTTTAGCCAACACTTCTTTCACTAACGAAAACCTGACATCTGAAAACCGACATCGGGAAAGATAATCAGATTACTTTCCTTACATTAATTAATTATTGGTTCTGGACATATCAATAATAAAATGTGGCCGCTTGTGAGGGGTAAATTTTACATTTGTGCACTAATATGTTGGCCGCTGGTCATGTTAGAGGGGTGGCCTTTCTTGAGGGGTACTTCTGAACACAAATTTGTTGGTGCCAAGGGATTCTGGCCGTAAATAGTGGGGGGCTGCTGGTCACAGGGGCCGTTCATGAGGGGGACCACTGTACTTTTAAATTGTCTTTATATTAATTAGGCTCAGTATTCTGCATTTTGTAGATTTAATTTTGAAATATCAAAGAAAGGGGCAATGCCCTCTAATTTTTGTCCTTTGAGCATGTACATCTGACTTGTATTTAACACCATTTTGGGCTCAAAATCAGTCAGTGGTGTCTCCATTAGCACTTTCCCAGCTCCAATAATCTGATCTACTTCATAACTTTAAAAATTATTGTCATCATCACTATCATCAGCAAGTATTTGCCGAACAAAATCATAATGAACCAAGGGGGGAATAAGACATTTTGGGTTTTCTAGGTAGCCCATATTTTTAAACACACATTTGTAAAACTTTCTTCATGAATGGTTCAAACTACGCCATAATTTTTATTCTCTGGCACGTTTTAATGAAATTTAGTTTCACAACCATTCATGTCGTGCTTGAAGAAACATGATGTGGAATAGTTGCTACCTGAAAAAAAGATGTCTCAACAAGAATGGTTAAATAAAAATTGTATGCTTTGCTGAGCACATTTTCATATGTGAGACTTTCAACGAATTTGCGGGAGTTTTCGCGTTTCACTGTTCACCAAGCATGCTAATTTGTACAAATTTTGCATGATTTGTGCAATGTCATACCCTGACAGCATCTCCGCTTAAGTACTTGACATATCTAATGACCTTCCTGCGAAGTCTCTGTTGCTCTGCCAATACTTCCTGTTTGTCATGCAGAGAATGAGTTACATTGATTTCTGATTGCTAATTATTGTTTAACCTGGAGTGGAACAAGCAATAACAACAAATGAGAATTCAGTGTCACATATTTCAATGTGTAACACACCAGTAGCGTAGTTTTCAAATCTTCCAAAGGAATCAAGATACAATTCAAGGTAGAAACTTCATGTGAAAGTGGTTATTAAATGATGGGTAAAGTACTTCATTAAACATGTGGAACACATTTGGAATATATAGTATATGCTGAACATACTTCTCGGTTAAGATAGATAGCATGAAGTGGGGAAGAGTGCAGGTTACGAACCATGTCACTTCGTGTTAACCTGTAGACAGCGAGTGGGTATTCCCAAATAATCTTTTTCGTTTTTACTAATAAACATGAGTGCATGTGACTGCAAATGCTGTTTCAGATGGATTATAATTTTACAGAATAGCAAGGCAACACATAATAATTATTCATGACTGATGAAGACTGAAATAACATGCACATGGTAAGTATTGTTTTGTATTGATTCTCCTTCTCTTGTATCGATATGTTTATTGTTTCAGCAAAAGTATCGATTCATCAATATATCAATGAATCATTTCACCCCTAATTCCTCCCATCTGCCTTTCCAGAGTGTTCCCTCCCCTCTAATAGCTCTGTTTGGGGGCTCCAGGTAGTCTACATTACTAGCCTTTACAGATCACTGCAATCTCACCTTTGTCCACGTGGGTTGGTGGTTCTTCCTTCACCAGATCCTCCTCTATATCTTGTGCTGAGAAAAGGAATTAAATCACAACAACATGTCTTTCTTCAGATTGTCAAAACACCTACTTGAAACTATGTTATTTTCTGTTTACATGTATTCCAGTTGTTTTCCACAGATTTGATACAGGATAAAGCTGTAAATGTATTCCAGTTGTTTTCCACTTATTTGATACAGGATAAAGATCTAAAAGTGTTCCAGTTGTTTTCCACTTATTTGATATAGGATAAAATATAAATGTATTCAGTTGTTTTCCACTTATTTAATATAGGATAAAGATGTAAACGTGTTTATATTTATTTCTGATTCTAAAGTAATTCTCAATTTCATCATTAGCATTATTCCATTTTCATCATTAACATTATTCCATTTTCATCATTAGCATTATTCCATCATTTTTTTACCAGAAAATGACCCTTTGTTCCAAACAGTGCCCTTTCCATCAACAAAAGTGGAGCATAACATTCACTCCTCCTCTTCCTTCAGTAAAAGAGATTCCTAACTGGAGCACCACACTTGCACTTTCTGCAGATTTTAGTTTCATTTGCTATAAAATAGTAAGCAACCATTTGCCGTTACCATTTCAAAAGTAATACCATTGTTTTAGCATTTGTTTTGTTGTCAGTATCATATTATTCCTTTTTTAAGTGTAATAATAAAGTATTTAATAATAATAATAATAATAATAATAATAATAATAATGGCTTTATTAGTAGATGGTGTCACAGTTAGTTTTGTGCAACTAGTTTACCTAGTCACTGTATTATGTACATATTTACATACATGCTCATACCTCTTTCTCTTTCAGTGATTTTCTGTGGCTAAAGTGAAAGCATATATTTTTTTAGTGAACTGCAGTGTTTTCATATTCTTTTTACATGATAGTGAGCAAAATAAAAACATGCTCATTACATTTCTTAAATAACCACATCATGTTAACACATGTATACAAGATCATTCTAAGATTGGGTTTTAGAAAATTGTTGAGTTAGGCAGCAGCAATGAAGTTTGAAGTGTTCATAAGTTATGGGCATACAAGTCAGTCCTGACCAGAAACTTGAACTTTGCATCCAATTTTTTTTTCAGATAATAGTGAAATTAATTTATTGTTAAACTTTCCCTTAGTTCCTTTGGAGTGTGATTTGAAATAACGAACTTAGGAGTAAAAACATTTTTGAAAAGTATAATGTTCCATTTTGGAACAAGAAAATGGTTGGCTAAGAAAGACTTTAAATTAGGTTTGTTGCCTAGATATCTGGCATAAAATAATTATGTAGATACATTGGAGCTGCGTTAAATTTTTTGAGGAAGATTCTTTCAGTAATTGTTACCATAGATGTCAACCCCTTGAGATGAAAACCTGTATGCCAGACCAATAAAAACCTTTACAAAGAGCAAGAAAACCATACATGAAAAAATGTATTGATACATTATATAAGATCAACAGTTTTAAAACAACAAATGCTATACACAAAGTATTTTTACACACATTTACATAATTATTTACATTTCTGAAACTTTATTTCATTCTTTTCACTTATAACATTATCATCTTCCTGCTTTGGCTGAGCAAAGAAAGCTTTTGATGAATGCTTCCTTCTTCATTTCAAAATTTCTTTCATGCAGTTTTGTCTGAAGTGTTCCTCCAGATCATATATGCCTGATGCCACCACTTAAATGTCTTTACTGCATATTTTACAAAAAGCATGGGAAGATCCTAACTTGGATACATCTACAGTGCCAGGGGAGACTCTCATCCAATCAGTCTGAAACTTGCCATGACCTACGTCAGTGTCTTCAAGCTTGTGTTTCTTTGAGTTAGGCTCAGCCATTTGAATTGATGGATGGAATGTTTCAACTGGATGAAAGAAAAAAAAATCTAAAAATTTAGATTTGACATGTGATATAGGAAGATCTTCCAATTATAAATGTGTTATGAATTTATATATTTTCCCCATAAACCCCAAGATATTACACCAGGAGCTATCCAAAAACAGAAATATAGAAATTAAAAAAATTGACAAAGTAGCAGTCCAGAAGTTTATGCCTCGTAAGCTGTTGATCATTTCTATTAAAAATGCGTATCTGGTGTTTGAAAAATTATGAATTTGCTATATGGTGTGCCGATTTTGGTCACAAACTTGATACAAATTGGCAGTGTTACATATTTTCGAGCCACGAGAACGGTGTCACTTGGTATCTGTACTACTTCCGTCATTATGGCAATGCATCTTCCTGTTTGCATTATGTATCTGACAAACTTAATTAAAAACTAAGACAGTATGATAAAATGCCAGTGCTAAATTCAGCAGACTATTTATTTTTAATTAGTATATTGTTAAAAATTTTAATAAATCGACTTTATCTCCACACAGAAAAGTCGGACGAATTACTGTTAAGCCTACACCAACATGACTGCCACACTATGCAAAGTATGAAAGTTGATGTAAACTTTATGCATTTGATAGTAATAAGTGTAAATAATAAAATAATAAAGTATAAAATAAGAAAACATACTTACTCACAGGTAGTTAGTCAATATTAGAAATCTGAGTGAGCGTCAAATTTCAGAGCGATAAATGACAAGATCTCCCCACACAGGAGTTGAACAATGAATGAAACTTGTTTCATTATCTAATTGAAAAGCGTGGTTTTGATTATGATTTGATTGGTTATTTCGGGCCACCCTGATCTCCTTGAATTCTTGTTCTAAAAAAAAATTTTGCCCAGAGTCCCAGATGCATAGAAAACAAAAAAAAGAATTTTTAAAAATTTAAATTTTGTACATAAAAACGTACAAAACAGTTATACGGCCATACACTGGCGAAAAAGGAAAAAAAAATGTACAAATTACAGGTAAACGGTACAAGTGGACACCTATGTGTTACAATTTTCATGTTCATTTCACACTGAAAGCGCTCATTGTTATTGATGATAAGTTTACATGTTCTTTTTTATAGATGGAATAATTTGCATTTGCTCCTCTCAGATGTTTGTTTTCCCAAGACATCATTGTAGGAATGTATATATGGTTGAAATTGTCTTCTGTAGTACATTATCCCATGTTTCAGTCATGAATATGGTTTAATTCTGTATAATATCCACAGCAAAGAATTTATCTTTCTACACCGAACCTCGATATGTTCATTCCAGTCAAAATTGTTGTCAACAATCATTCTTGGTACATGTGTTTTTGTTTCTGGCTACAATTTGGAGACATGTATTGATCACAATGCCTGAAAATAGCTGTCATCAGTGGTCTGGGTACCTGCAGTTTTTGCAGTTGGACCCAAGAGATAAACTTGTCAAAAGTCCATCGGACCTCGTACTTTTCCAAAAAATGGAAATTAAAGGTATTCCTATGCAGTCTCAGAATTGTTTCTTAAACAAAGTGTACAATATCAACAAATGTATATGTGCAAATTACGTACTTTAAGCCTAATAGCACTTTTGCTTTGTGCATGATAGTCAGATGGGAAGAACATGTATAGAAAAGTGTGTGAGCTAGTGCTATTTTACCTCCAAGTTTGATATATCAAAATTCCAAGACTTACAGTCTAATCTCATTCAAAGGGGCTTCACCTTATTAATTGGAATGGGTTGATTCCAAAGTCGCTTGTTTGAAGCCTCATTCAACAAGAGTCAATATTTCTGATGTAATAGCTGGCTATCAAAATGTTTTCATGTATATTGCGTGACTGGTCCTATACCATAAGGTTGAATTAGCCACACTAACATACAAACCGACCTGCAACACTTGGTTCCGTTCCAATGAACATGACAGACAATCAGTACAAGTCATGAGTTTATTTATGTTAACTTTGGATTTTCATCCATCAGCAAATCCAGTAAGCTGCAGGAACCCAACAATGAAAAAATGGCCCCCCAGCAAAAATAGAATAAGCAAAACAAGGATGCAAAGTATGGTGAATGCAGTCTTCTCAAGCTTAAAGAACAGTGAAAACATAATGGCCTTGGGTCAAATGTGATAGGGATACGGGAAAAATGTATTGAACCTTATTAAAGTTCCCTGATTAAGCCAACAGGTCTAGCACTCTGTACCATGGTACAACAAAATTAAAGGTTGATTTGACTTCAGTTACAGTAATCTGAAGTCTTGTGGCAGGGAAAATGAAGACCATTTAAGACTGCTAGACATTTTATTCAGATCAGTGTAGAAAGGAAACTCTGTTGTTTAAAAATAACTTTTTAAAATTTATTAAACCTCATACATATAACTACTTTTATATTGAATTTGATGTCCCTCATGAGCTCAGCAACTTGTATCTATTAATATGCATGTCGGACCTGGTTCCCTGGGGGGGGGGGGGCCAGGTCCTGGACCTGCCACCTGTTTTCAAGCCCTTGTTGATCATTTTAAGACAAAGTATCATTTACTCAGTTTGCTTTCTTTTGTTAGCAGTAATTTTCATATTCATAAATCTATATTAATAAGAATATTTTGATCAGCAAGGTCAAAAGCCTTCCTAAGGTGAACAAACATTATCCACACTTATTCCCCCTAGGGGCAGCACCAGAGAGGGTGAACAGACTCTGATTGGTTGTCCGTTATTTTCTCAAAATAAAAGTTCCTACGAAAATGAAATACAGGGTCAATAACGCCAAACCGAAGCCTCTAACCGACTGAGAGTCTTTCTAAATTGCGTTAGCTCATTTTGTTACTTTATTGCTGGCGTTTTATTTTCACATTTTATGCGTGTTCGTTTACTTGTTGGATACTCACTGTTAGTCGTTCACCGTCTCTGCTGCTGTAGTGTCAACCAAAAATTTTATCAAGACCTATATGATGTCTCAACTGAGGATCGTGTAAATTTATCGTGATAAATCCGTGTGGGTTAGCTTGCGCTTTTGAAAAGAAGTTTTAAAACTTAAACATGTCCATATCCCTTGAACACCAAGTTTGATGAATATTTCGCAGAAATAATTGTTGTTGAAGTGTATCATGAACTATCTTTCTTTCTACTTGCAACTATCAAATCAGCAGGTCTCCACAGATTCCAAAAATCACTCATCATAGTTTCGGGAATTACTTCACACATTATCTCACATTGTATTTTATCTGGCTGCAGTCTGATTAGCTTTTAAACTCTTTCAGCAGTTCATCAATAGCTCTATGATCATCAGTTATCTCCCATAATAATCTATGAACGTTTTTAACCACTCGTGCAGAGACTCTCCAACAAAAGGTGGCAGTTGACCATGATCACCACACATTATAATGGCAGTATTTTTTGTCAATAACCAATCAAAAAACATTTTTAATACTTCCAACAATACCATGCATATTTCATCCCAGATAATAATTTTAGGAATGCATTTCTCACCCATTCGTTCAGGAGTCCATGCATCTCCGCACCATCTGAAGAAACTATGATAAGTTTGAGATTTTACTCCTCATTCGTTCATTTCTCTGGCGAGTCCATGTGTGGGTGTCAAAACAATCATATCTGAACAACTGCTGAATAATTCAATCGCACGTGTTGTTTTACCTGAACAACCACACCAATTAAGGTAAACGGTTCTATATCTGGCCACAGGATCATATATCAATGGTGCTGATGATTTTAATATTTGATCATTATTCTTATAGTGTATTTTCTTAATTTCAACATCGGCAGATTCAGAATAACTAAATATATTTTCTCGCTTTATTCTCCATGATCCCCATTCACCAGCTCCAAGTAATTTATCTTGTAAATCTGCACATTTTTTATTTATATAAAATGAATCTGTGGCGACTCTAACTGCAGTATCAGGAAATCTGTTTATCATCAATAACAAATTTATCGAAACATATGCTAGCATCGAAGATCTTGAATGAGTAAACTGCTGTGACTTATCATCAGTATAGCTCACAATTGTACCTAATTTAGTTCCGTCCGACAAATAAGCATTACTCCGACTTATAAATGTGTTTTTCTCCATTGTATCAGCAATTATAAAATCGAGTTCACCATCGTCGATGATTAATCTTGTACAATGTCGTCTATGATCGCATTAACTACCCTGAGTAAACTTACCGATTATTTTTCTGCTGAGATCCTTTGCAACTTTCTCCTTATTTTCTTTTATGTATTTAGATACATTATTAATAAGTTCAGTAATTTCGTCCTCACCAAGATTAGGAAATTCTTTCCTGTTATCTTTTTCTGCATCAAACTTATCTGGTTCTGGCAACCAAACTTGTTTCTGTGGATGATACGATATTATCGCTTCACTTACAACCAACGATATCAATATTTTTACATCAATCATATATCATAATAGTACTATTGGAGCCCAACATTTTCTGAAAAATGTCTTCCAAACCAAGCATAAACAATCGGATGGAGATCCCCCGTAAATGAAAATGACTCTATACAGGCGAATCCAGTCAGATCAAAATCTGGTAAAGTACCATTTATTGCAACTCTGGTCATCTCGTGTGTTGGATGTCCAAATCATTTAAAGTATTCAGAGCATTCTCCATATCCAAGAAAACTTCCAGGATAACATGCAACCATATCGACTGAGATAACGTCGTTGTAATCGTATTTGGTATTCCACAATCCGCCATGTCCATATTCGATTCAACTATGTTGGACATGAACAAGAAATTCCGATCTTGTTATTGACCATGAATTTTTCTCCTGAGCAAAGTGAACAGCAACTGATGGAACGGTAAAGCAATATTCAGTAATTGTTCAGCCCTGACATCGTCATTAGTATATTTCAAAGCAAGATTTTTTATTTCTTCGTGGAGTGATTCTGCATGATAAATTTCTCCAATAGGTCATACAAACTGATCATATTTCACGGATTCTGAACTCAAAAATAACCACACCAATACAGGGTCACTCTTACTGATATTTCTGATAAAATCAAACATATAATCATCATAAAATTGAACTGTTCTGCCTCGTGGAAATATTGTTACGGCTGATGTCCATACATGTGCGTTATGATCAATAATTTCTATTGGAGCTCCTCTTGATTCATATTTCGATTTGTATAAAATCTCTCCGGTTAATGTCTTCACTATTATTGGAAATCTTAATATTTTTTTCCAGTTCAGCGATGTCGCTGATAGATGCTCTGGTATCTTTAACTGTTTCTGCCCAGGTATTTATTTTTTTTACGTTGCAAATCCGTTAAACCATTTCCACGTATCGCATTTGTGAAGTGTTCTGTAACTTGCTCAGCTACACAATTTATCCTTGATAGTTTCATCTGCGCGAGATCATCAACGTTAGGTTTATTATTTATCGGATGCGATGCATAAACAACTGCAGTCACAGGATATGCTCGTTCATAATATGGTTTGTCAATACCAGTCAACGTTCCTGGTTTGGAATTTTTATTTAACATGACAATATTTCTGGTGTGTTCTGACTGTGTCAGGCAGACAGGTTCATGTTTGTTATGGATAATCTAAATGTCGTCGTCTGTCTCTACAATAAATTTTATTAGAATAAAATATCTTTGATTGTCGAGATAGTTAATAATCTTCCTTCCTCGCTCGTCATTCATTGTAGCATCGACGACACTTTTGATTCTGAATGTTGACCACACATGAGCTGCACCATCGTTGCGAAATTCCATCTTGGCTTCACTGATACAATCAGTTATATCACTATTCACCTAAGCCAGATCTTGCATCGAAGAACTAAATTTAGTTTTCGACAGTTTGTCAAGATTGAATCTGGCTTTGGAAGGCTTAATTGCAGATAATCTCTCAAACTGCTCCATATTATAATTAAGACAAATATATATTTAAATTGAAGTATAAGTATATATATATTATGAGTCAAGCAAACAATAAATGCAGGTGGCTAATGATCGGTTATTCAACTCCTTGTAACAAAGCCTACATAAATGAATTCTGTGGATATCACATGCAAAGCGTTCGGCATGGGAGTCTAGGACCAAAACCATGCTTAAAATGTGGTGTTGGGGTCAGAGGAGAAACTCAGTTATGTGTGCAATGCAGTGGAAAAAATACAGAGAGCTGAAACGATATTATGATTAAAAAAAATAACGCCAATGGAGTCAAATCACCCATAAAAGCTGCCGAAGATTATCTCACCAGATTTTCAAAATAATAATTTAGACAAATAATATTATTATGTAACTGAAGCAAAATGAATTTGTGAAACATCCCATCATCAAGAATTATGAGGCATCTTGAGATGGTGTCATTAGGCACTGTCGATTAAATAAACCAGTCAGTTTTGTCACTAAAACTGGTTATATCATGTTCACTGCTGGGGGAAAAAATTATCACTCACATAGATTCATGTACGAGTGTTTTACGGAGTAATCGAAAATGGCCTTGTGATCGATCCTATTGATCGAGATCCCAAAAATAATTCTTTGGATAATTTACAAGCTATTACACCAAGTCAGAATCTACAATTTGGAAATACTGGGAAATATTGTAAATTTCCTAAGGTTGTTAAATCTGTAAATAGAGAGACTGGCAAAGAAATGATATTTCAATCAATGAATGCAGTTGCTAAATATTTTGACATTGTCCCAGCTTCAGTATATTGTGTTGCAAATAATATAACCAAATCGGCATTTTCAAAGAAATTTGACCAAAAGATCATGTTTCAGTATACACACATGAAGGGAGATAACTCTGTCAAGCAACTCTCTCTCTCTGATAGAGTAGTTGAGCAGTTGTCCCGCTTGATTACATAACCACGATTCTTTTTTTTGATGTGTTGAATTCAGTAACTGTCTGTAAGCAGTGGATCAGCATAATTTATAACAGAGAAGGATATTTACACCTTTTCACTCTGATAAGTTTGATATATACATGCATTCCAGGTAGGCTATTTTTATATCTTCAATGTAGCCGTGCAAATTACAGGTAGGTTATTTTTAGACCTTCAATGTAGCTGTGCAAATTACAGGTAGGTTATTTTTAGACCTTCCATGTATATATATGTACATTCAATATGCCACTCAGTAGGTCACGCTACATCTGTTTATAAACGACATCCTGCAGATTTATTTTAGAAATTAAAATAAATTCACACTGCAGTTTATTCAGCATAATAATTTATGAAACTTATGTGAATTTATTTTAGAAATTAAAATAAATTCACACTGCAGTTTATTTATTCAGCATTAGGTAACTTCGTAATAATTTCTGAAACGCATATTTGTAAGGAGAGTCTGTGGTGCAGTGTTAGAGCGTTGAATTCTTGTACTTGCGGTCTTGAGTTCTATTCCCATGACTGACATATTGTTGATGGAGGGCGATTATTGCCAAAGTTTTCTTAATATAGTGGGGGTCAGCGTCAAGCTCGAACTTCGACAGAGGAAAATACACTCTCCCACCATGTCACCACGTGGTGGGTGCACTTTTGCACTCCCCAGGGTTGATTATGGGGGGAGGGTATGCAGAAATCTGTTGACTGTAGAGAAGGCCCCCATTTATGTGTGTGCTGTCCTTAGAGCTAAGTACTATAATTAAGTTTATATATATCTGTGCTGTCCATAGAGCTAAGTATTATAATTAAGTTCATATGTTTCTGTGCTGTCCAATAGAATTAAGATTGTATATACTGTAAATACATTACTTGTATGTTGTGCAGTCCATAGAAAATACAGATCACCCTTTGAATTTGCTAGAATATCATTTGGTAATCTAAGGATTCACATGGGGTTGTGTCTGTACAAATGTAAATATTTCATCACCCTCTGAACTTGCTAGAATGTCGTTTTGCAATCCAGGGGTTCACATGGGTGTTGTGCTGTACTTGTATATAATGCTGTAAATATACTACTATAGTTAAATTTATATGTGTTGTGTTGTCCAAAAATAAACAGTAGGGTGGTGTGAGCTCTTAACCTTGTGACCTCACTGAAGGGTACCCCACACAAGGACATTCAGAAAGAATGTCGCCAGAAGAAGAAAGCCTCATGGGGTGAATGTGGGCCATAAGAAAGGCCTTTACAAGCAACTAGGGTCATCAATGGTAGGACCCAAAAAAAAAGGACCTCATGGTAAAGGCTTTTACTGGCAATGAAGGGACCCCGTGGAATGGTGACCTATCATCATTGCTACTGTTTATTTTTTATTTTTATATTCAGAAATATTTTTATTCTGATTCAGAAATATTTTTATTCTGATTCAGAAATATTTTTTTTTTTATATTCAGAAATATGTATTATTTTTATTTTTATTTACAGAAATATTTTTATATTCAGAAATGTTTTTATTTTAATTTTAAATAAATATTTATTATATAATGAATCATGAAAATATTAATGCTGTTATTTCTGTGATTGAAAAATTACAACATGACAGTATAAAATTGTCTGATGAACTTAATCCTAAGAAAATTATTTGTGATTTTGAATCATTACAACAAAGAATATTCGAAAATAGGTATACATTACCAGCCAATTACAAGTTCATAAAGTTGATTCAACAATCAATGATGCAATCCTTGGCAGTAGTTACAGATACGCAAGTGAAACTATTTGTTCCACTCACACACGCAATCAAAAAAATTAGATCAAAATTGTCTCATGAATATGAAACAAAAAAGATTGTGAATGCTCATATAAGACAGTTGATTGAGATTATGTCTGCTTGTGAAGTTGGTGGTGATTGTGAAAGTGTCACCAGTGACTGTAGTGACAACGAAACTAACACTGTCACCGTGACTGTGGTACCAGCTAAACAAGAGGGATAATTCATTTCTGACTACAGTAAAAAAGATACTCAGATTCAGGATAATAATATTTACTTTTTGTTAATCAGAATCAGATTTATTCAAAATCAGATTGTAATAATAATATTTATTTTTGGAATGGAATGTTTCAACTGGATGAAAGAAAAAAAAATCTAAAAATTTAGATTTGACATGTGATATAGGAAGATCTTCCAATTATAAATGTGTTATGAATTTATATATTTTCCCCATAAACCCCAAGATATTACACCAGGAGCTATCCAAAAACAGAAATATAGAAATTAAAAAAATTGACAAAGTAGCAGTCCAGAAGTTTATGCCTCGTAAGCTGTTGATCATTTCTATTAAAAATGCGTATCTGGTGTTTGAAAAATTATGAATTTGCTATATGGTGTGCCGATTTTGGTCACAAACTTGATACAAATTGGCAGTGTTACATATTTTCGAGCCACGAGAACGGTGTCACTTGGTATCTGTACTACTTCCGTCATTATGGCAATGCATCTTCCTGTTTGCATTATGTATCTGACAAACTTAATTAAAAACTAAGACAGTATGATAAAATGCCAGTGCTAAATTCAGCAGACTATTTATTTTTAATTAGTATATTGTTAAAAATTTTAATAAATCGACTTTATCTCCACACAGAAAAGTCGGACGAATTACTGTTAAGCCTACACCAACATGACTGCCACACTATGCAAAGTATGAAAGTTGATGTAAACTTTATGCATTTGATAGTAATAAGTGTAAATAATAAAATAATAAAGTATAAAATAAGAAAACATACTTACTCACAGGTAGTTAGTCAATATTAGAAATCTGAGTGAGCGTCAAATTTCAGAGCGATAAATGACAAGATCTCCCCACACAGGAGTTGAACAATGAATGAAACTTGTTTCATTATCTAATTGAAAAGCGTGGTTTTGATTATGATTTGATTGGTTATTTCGGGCCACCCTGATCTCCTTGAATTCTTGTTCTAAAAAAAAATTTTGCCCAGAGTCCCAGATGCATAGAAAACAAAAAAAAGAATTTTTAAAAATTTAAATTTTGTACATAAAAACGTACAAAACAGTTATACGGCCATACACTGGCGAAAAAGGAAAAAAAAATGTACAAATTACAGGTAAACGGTACAAGTGGACACCTATGTGTTACAATTTTCATGTTCATTTCACACTGAAAGCGCTCATTGTTATTGATGATAAGTTTACATGTTCTTTTTTATAGATGGAATAATTTGCATTTGCTCCTCTCAGATGTTTGTTTTCCCAAGACATCATTGTAGGAATGTATATATGGTTGAAATTGTCTTCTGTAGTACATTATCCCATGTTTCAGTCATGAATATGGTTTAATTCTGTATAATATCCACAGCAAAGAATTTATCTTTCTACACCGAACCTCGATATGTTCATTCCAGTCAAAATTGTTGTCAACAATCATTCTTGGTACATGTGTTTTTGTTTCTGGCTACAATTTGGAGACATGTATTGATCACAATGCCTGAAAATAGCTGTCATCAGTGGTCTGGGTACCTGCAGTTTTTGCAGTTGGACCCAAGAGATAAACTTGTCAAAAGTCCATCGGACCTCGTACTTTTCCAAAAAATGGAAATTAAAGGTATTCCTATGCAGTCTCAGAATTGTTTCTTAAACAAAGTGTACAATATCAACAAATGTATATGTGCAAATTACGTACTTTAAGCCTAATAGCACTTTTGCTTTGTGCATGATAGTCAGATGGGAAGAACATGTATAGAAAAGTGTGTGAGCTAGTGCTATTTTACCTTCAAGTTTGATATATCAAAATTCCAAGACTTACAGTCTAATCTCATTCAAAGGGGCTTCACCTTATTAATTGGAATGGGTTGATTCCAAAGTCGCTTGTTTGAAGCCTCATTCAACAAGAGTCAATATTTCTGATGTAATAGCTGGCTATCAAAATGTTTTCATGTATATTGCGTGACTGGTCCTATACCATAAGGTTGAATTAGCCACACTAACATGCAAACCGACCTGCAACACTTGGTTCCGTTCCAATGAACATGACAGACAATCAGTACAAGTCATGAGTTTATTTATGTTAACTTTGGATTTTCATCCATCAGCAAATCCAGTAAGCTGCAGGAACCCAACAATGAAAAAATGGCCCCCCAGCAAAAATAGAATAAGCAAAACAAGGATGCAAAGTATGGTGAATGCAGTCTTCTCAAGCTTAAAGAACAGTGAAAACATAATGGCCTTGGGTCAAATGTGATAGGGATACGGGAAAAATGTATTGAACCTTATTAAAGTTCCCTGATTAAGCCAACAGGTCTAGCACTCTGTACCATGGTACAACAAAATTAAAGGTTGATTTGACTTCAGTTACAGTAATCTGAAGTCTTGTGGCAGGGAAAATGAAGACCATTTAAGACTGCTAGACATTTTATTCAGATCAGTGTAGAAAGGAAACTCTGTTGTTTAAAAATAACTTTTTAAAATTTATTAAACCTCATACATATAACTACTTTTATATTGAATTTGATGTCCCTCATGAGCTCAGCAACTTGTATCTATTAATATGCATGTCGGACCTGGTTCCCTGGGGGGGGGGGGGCCAGGTCCTGGACCTGCCACCTGTTTTCAAGCCCTTGTTGATCATTTTAAGACAAAGTATCATTTACTCAGTTTGCTTTCTTTTGTTAGCAGTAATTTTCATATTCATAAATCTATATTAATAAGAATATTTTGATCAGCAAGGTCAAAAGCCTTCCTAAGGTGAACAAACATTATCCACACTTATTCCCCCTAGGGGCAGCACCAGAGAGGGTGAACAGACTCTGATTGGTTGTCCGTTATTTTCTCAAAATAAAAGTTCCTACGAAAATGAAATACAGGGTCAATAACGCCAAACCGAAGCCTCTAACCGACTGAGAGTCTTTCTAAATTGCGTTAGCTCATTTTGTTACTTTATTGCTGGCGTTTTATTTTCACATTTTATGCGTGTTCGTTTACTTGTTGGATACTCACTGTTAGTCGTTCACCGTCTCTGCTGCTGTAGTGTCAACCAAAAATTTTATCAAGACCTATATGATGTCTCAACTGAGGATCGTGTAAATTTATCGTGATAAATCCGTGTGGGTTAGCTTGCGCTTTTGAAAAGAAGTTTTAAAACTTAAACATGTCCATATCCCTTGAACACCAAGTTTGATGAATATTTCGCAGAAATAATTGTTGTTGAAGTGTATCATGAACTATCTTTCTTTCTACTTGCAACTATCAAATCAGCAGGTCTCCACAGATTCCAAATATCACTCATCATAGTTTCGGGAATTACTTCACACATTATCTCACATTGTATTTTATCTGGCTGCAGTCTGATTAGCTTTTAAACTCTTTCAGTAGTTCATCAATAGCTCTATGATCATCAGTTATCTCCCATAATAATCTATGAACGTTTTTAACCACTCGTGCAGAGACTCTCCAACAAAAGGTGGCAGTTGACCATGATCACCACACATTATAATGGCAGTATTTTTTGTCAATAACCAATCAAAAAACATTTTTAATACTTCCAACAATACCATGCATATTTCATCCCAGATAATAATTTTAGGAATGCATTTCTCACCCATTCGTTCAGGAGTCCATGCATCTCCGCACCATCTGAAGAAACTATGATAAGTTTGAGATTTTACTCCTCATTCGTTCATTTCTCTGGCGAGTCCATGTGTGGGTGTCAAAACAATCATATCTGAACAACTGCTGAATAATTCAATCGCACGTGTTGTTTTACCTGAACAACCACACCAATTAAGGTAAACGGTTCTATATCTGGCCACAGGATCATATATCAATGGTGCTGATGATTTTAATATTTGATCATTATTCTTATAGTGTATTTTCTTAATTTCAACATCGGCAGATTCAGAATAACTAAATATATTTTCTCGCTTTATTCTCCATGATCCCCATTCACCAGCTCCAAGTAATTTATCTTGTAAATCTGCACATTTTTTATTTATATAAAATGAATCTGTGGCGACTCTAACTGCAGTATCAGGAAATCTGTTTATCATCAATAACAAATTTATCGAAACATATGCTAGCATCGAAGATCTTGAATGAGTAAACTGCTGTGACTTATCATCAGTATAGCTCACAATTGTACCTAATTTAGTTCCGTCCGACAAATAAGCATTACTCCGACTTATAAATGTGTTTTTCTCCATTGTATCAGCAATTATAAAATCGAGTTCACCATCGTCGATGATTAATCTTGTACAATGTCGTCTATGATCGCATTAACTACCCTGAGTAAACTTACCGATTATTTTTCTGCTGAGATCCTTTGCAACTTTCTCCTTATTTTCTTTTATGTATTTAGATACATTATTAATAAGTTCAGTAATTTCGTCCTCACCAAGATTAGGAAATTCTTTCCTGTTATCTTTTTCTGCATCAAACTTATCTGGTTCTGGCAACCAAACTTGTTTCTGTGGATGATACGATATTATCGCTTCACTTACAACCAACGATATCAATATTTTTACATCAATCATATATCATAATAGTACTATTGGAGCCCAACATTTTCTGAAAAATGTCTTCCAAACCAAGCATAAACAATCGGATGGAGATCCCCCGTAAATGAAAATGACTCTATACAGGCGAATCCAGTCAGATCAAAATCTGGTAAAGTACCATTTATTGCAACTCTGGTCATCTCGTGTGTTGGATGTCCAAATCATTTAAAGTATTCAGAGCATTCTCCATATCCAAGAAAACTTCCAGGATAACATGCAACCATATCGACTGAGATAACGTCGTTGTAATCGTATTTGGTATTCCACAATCCGCCATGTCCATATTCGATTCAACTATGTTGGACATGAACAAGAAATTCCGATCTTGTTATTGACCATGAATTTTTCTCCTGAGCAAAGTGAACAGCAACTGATGGAACGGTAAAGCAATATTCAGTAATTGTTCAGCCCTGACATCGTCATTAGTATATTTCAAAGCAAGATTTTTTATTTCTTCGTGGAGTGATTCTGCATGATAAATTTCTCCAATAGGTCATACAAACTGATCATATTTCACGGATTCTGAACTCAAAAATAACCACACCAATACAGGGTCACTCTTACTGATATTTCTGATAAAATCAAACATATAATCATCATAAAATTGAACTGTTCTGCCTCGTGGAAATATTGTTACGGCTGATGTCCATACATGTGCGTTATGATCAATAATTTCTATTGGAGCTCCTCTTGATTCATATTTCGATTTGTATAAAATCTCTCCGGTTAATGTCTTCACTATTATTGGAAATCTTAATATTTTTTTCCAGTTCAGCGATGTCGCTGATAGATGCTCTGGTATCTTTAACTGTTTCTGCCCAGGTATTTATTTTTTTTACGTTGCAAATCCGTTAAACCATTTCCACGTATCGCATTTGTGAAGTGTTCTGTAACTTGCTCAGCTACACAATTTATCCTTGATAGTTTCATCTGCGCGAGATCATCAACGTTAGGTTTATTATTTATCGGATGCGATGCATAAACAACTGCAGTCACAGGATATGCTCGTTCATAATATGGTTTGTCAATACCAGTCAACGTTCCTGGTTTGGAATTTTTATTTAACATGACAATATTTCTGGTGTGTTCTGACTGTGTCAGGCAGACAGGTTCATGTTTGTTATGGATAATCTAAATGTCGTCGTCTGTCTCTACAATAAATTTTATTAGAATAAAATATCTTTGATTGTCGAGATAGTTAATAATCTTCCTTCCTCGCTCGTCATTCATTGTAGCATCGACGACACTTTTGATTCTGAATGTTGACCACACATGAGCTGCACCATCGTTGCGAAATTCCATCTTGGCTTCACTGATACAATCAGTTATATCACTATTCACCTAAGCCAGATCTTGCATCGAAGAACTAAATTTAGTTTTCGACAGTTTGTCAAGATTGAATCTGGCTTTGGAAGGCTTAATTGCAGATAATCTCTCAAACTGCTCCATATTATAATTAAGACAAATATATATTTAAATTGAAGTATAAGTATATATATATTATGAGTCAAGCAAACAATAAATGCAGGTGGCTAATGATCGGTTATTCAACTCCTTGTAACAAAGCCTACATAAATGAATTCTGTGGATATCACATGCAAAGCGTTCGGCATGGGAGTCTAGGACCAAAACCATGCTTAAAATGTGGTGTTGGGGTCAGAGGAGAAACTCAGTTATGTGTGCAATGCAGTGGAAAAAATACAGAGAGCTGAAACGATATTATGATTAAAAAAAATAACGCCAATGGAGTCAAATCACCCATAAAAGCTGCCGAAGATTATCTCACCAGATTTTCAAAATAATAATTTAGACAAATAATATTATTATGTAACTGAAGCAAAATGAATTTGTGAAACATCCCATCATCAAGAATTATGAGGCATCTTGAGATGGTGTCATTAGGCACTGTCGATTAAATAAACCAGTCAGTTTTGTCACTAAAACTGGTTATATCATGTTCACTGCTGGGGGAAAAAATTATCACTCACATAGATTCATGTACGAGTGTTTTACGGAGTAATCGAAAATGGCCTTGTGATCGATCCTATTGATCGAGATCCCAAAAATAATTCTTTGGATAATTTACAAGCTATTACACCAAGTCAGAATTTACAATTTGGAAATACTGGGAAATATTGTAAATTTCCTAAGGTTGTTAAATCTGTAAATAGAGAGACTGGCAAAGAAATGATATTTCAATCAATGAATGCAGTTGCTAAATATTTTGACATTGTCCCAGCTTCGGTATATTGTGTTGCAAATAATATAACCAAATCGGCATTTTCAAAGAAATTTGACCAAAAGATCATGTTTCAGTATACACACATGAAGGGAGATAACTCTGTCAAGCAACTCTCTCTCTCTGATAGAGTAGTTGAGCAGTTGTCCCGCTTGATTACATAACCACGATTCTTTTTTTTGATGTGTTGAATTCAGTAACTGTCTGTAAGCAGTGGATCAGCATAATTTATAACAGAGAAGGATATTTACACCTTTTCACTCTGATAAGTTTGATATATACATGCATTCCAGGTAGGCTATTTTTATATCTTCAATGTAGCCGTGCAAATTACAGGTAGGTTATTTTTAGACCTTCAATGTAGCTGTGCAAATTACAGGTAGGTTATTTTTAGACCTTCCATGTATATATATGTACATTCAATATGCCACTCAGTAGGTCACGCTACATCTGTTTATAAACGACATCCTGCAGATTTATTTTAGAAATTAAAATAAATTCACACTGCAGTTTATTCAGCATAATAATTTATGAAACTTATGTGAATTTATTTTAGAAATTAAAATAAATTCACACTGCAGTTTATTTATTCAGCATTAGGTAACTTCGTAATAATTTCTGAAATGTATATTTGTAAGGAGAGTCTGTGGTGCAGTGTTAGAGCGTTGAATTCTTGTACTTGCGGTCTTGAGTTCTATTCCCATGACTGACATATTGTTGATGGAGGGCGATTATTGCCAAAGTTTTCTTAATATAGTGGGGGTCAGCGTCAAGCTCGAACTTCGACAGAGGAAAATACACTCTCCCACCATGTCACCACGTGGTGGGTGCACTTTTGCACTCCCCAGGGTTGATTATGGGGGGAGGGTATGCAGAAATCTGTTGACTGTAGAGAAGGCCCCCATTTATGTGTGTGCTGTCCTTAGAGCTAAGTACTATAATTAAGTTTATATATATCTGTGCTGTCCATAGAGCTAAGTATTATAATTAAGTTCATATGTTTCTGTGCTGTCCAATAGAATTAAGATTGTATATACTGTAAATACATTACTTGTATGTTGTGCAGTCCATAGAAAATACAGATCACCCTTTGAATTTGCTAGAATATCATTTGGTAATCTAAGGATTCACATGGGGGTTGTGTCTGTACAAATGTAAATATTTCATCACCCTCTGAACTTGGTAGAATGTCGTTTTGCAATCTAGGGGTTCACATGGGTGTTGTGCTGTACTTGTATATAATGCTGTAAATATACTACTATAGTTAAATTTATATGTGTTGTGTTGTCCAAAAATAAACAGTAGGGTGGTGTGAGCTCTTAACCTTGTGACCTCACTGAAGGGTACCCCACACAAGGACATTCAGAAAGAATGTCGCCAGAAGAAGAAAGCCTCATGGGGTGAATGTGGGCCATAAGAAAGGCCTTTACAAGCAACTAGGGTCATCAATGGTAGGACCCAAAAAAAAAGGACCTCATGGTAAAGGCTTTTACTGGCAATGAAGGGACCCCGTGGAATGGTGACCTATCATCATTGCTACTGTTTATTTTTTATTTTTATATTCAGAAATATTTTTATTCTGATTCAGAAATATTTTTATTCTGATTCAGAAATATTTTTTTTTTTATATTCAGAAATATGTATTATTTTTATTTTTATTTACAGAAATATTTTTATATTCAGAAATGTTTTTATTTTAATTTTAAATAAATATTTATTATATAATGAATCATGAAAATATTAATGCTGTTATTTCTGTGATTGAAAAATTACAACATGACAGTATAAAATTGTCTGATGAACTTAATCCTAAGAAAATTATTTGTGATTTTGAATCATTACAACAACGAATATTCGAAAATAGGTATACATTACCAGCTAATTACAAGTTCATAAAGTTGATTCAACAATCAATGATGCAATCCTTGGCAGTAGTTACAGATACGCAAGTGAAACTATTTGTTCCACTCACACACGCAATCAAAAAAATTAGATCAAAATTGTCTCATGAATATGAAACAAAAAAGATTGTGAATGCTCATATAAGACAGTTGATTGAGATTATGTCTGCTTGTGAAGTTGGTGGTGATTGTGAAAGTGTCACCAGTGACTGTAGTGACAACGAAACTAACACTGTCACCGTGACTGTGGTACCAGCTAAACAAGAGGGATAATTCATTTCTGACTACAGTAAAAAAGATACTCAGATTCAGGATAATAATATTTACTTTTTGTTAATCAGAATCAGATTTATTCAAAATCAGATTGTAATAATAATATTTATTTTTTATTCTGATAATAATATTTATTCAGAATCAGATTATAATATTTATTTAGAATCAGATTATAATATTTACTGAGATTGAGATTATAATATTTATTCAGAATTGGATATTTATTTTGATAATATTTATTTTTATTCTGATAACAATATTTTTTATTCTGATAATAATATTTATTCAGATCAGATAATAATAATAATAATAATAATAATAATAATAATAATAATAATAATATTTATTGTATTTTGATAATATTTATCCAGAATCAGATTATAATAATAATAATATTTATTTTTTATTCTGATAATAATATTTATTCAGAATCAGATTAGAATAATATTTATTTTTATTCTGATAATAATATTTATTCAGATCGATAATAATAATATTTATTTTATTCTGATAATAATATTTATTCAGAATCAGATTATAATAATAATATTTATTTTTTATTCTGATAATAATATTTATTCAGAATCAAATTATAATATTTATTTTTTATTCTGATAATAATATTTATTCAGAATCAGATTATAATATTAACTCAGAATCAGATAATAATAATAATAATATTTATTTTTTATTCTATAATGATATTTGCTCAGAATAAAATTATATTTATTCAGATAACTTATTTGACAAATTTTTTTTGTTTTTCTTTGTGTTCTACGATCTCACATACAGAGTAATATTTAATGATTCTTCTCTCAAATCCAAAAAGTGCCCAGTTTGGTCAGTAAGTTTAAAATGTATCCATGACAATAGTTGATTATGTACACGCAGATAAACAGGATTAATTGGTTCTGATACAATCAAATATCCTGGTGGATATTGTGGTTTAAATGTGTATAAAATGTATCCTTGCTTGGCCAAATTGGATTTTTCAAGATCTACTTGATAACTGCCATCAATGACATCACAAACAAGATTGACTGCGATCGTCGATGTTATATTGACAGTGCCTGGTGAGACATGATGACCGCTCCCATATGGATCATTGTTGTGCTTGAGAATACCTGGTGGCGGATTTACTTTTCTCCATGATTCAAGAATTTGTGGAAAGTATTTATCGATGTCAATAATATCAGGAACCTTTATCATTGATGTAATAGTATTAATTTCATCCTGAATAACATTAGGTGGAAACGATTTTAATTTATAATATGCATTTCTAGTATAATATGTTTGAGGTAATTAAAATCGAATTGTAGTAAATTTAAATGTTGAATTGTATCAATGATATTTTTTTCGTGTCCTCGCTGTAATATTGTATTATGCTAGTGATTAAATATTTAGCATTGATGAAAACTCGATTAAATTCATTATTCATTGTTCTAATCATTCTAGCAATGGGTATAGGATCAATGAATGGTTGTTCTTGTTGTCCATCAAAGTCAAATTCTTTCAGTTCAGGAATGCTTTCAGTGCCATCAATAACAAATTCATTGACGATCCATGGGTACATTTTCCGATATTCTGGAATTTTTATGAATCTTTTTTCCAGAGTGAGGAATTCATCCCGAGTTGGTTCTGTCGGTGTTACATAAACCGGTGCTAATCAGGCCAACCTAGAACAGTTATAATCGATGACTGATATATATCTGCAGCATAATCTGGCGTAGAAATTTTTTCTATTGCCGCTGACAGCATTGGCTCGTGAACAGTAATTGCTATTTTGGAATCTCTGCCCGTGATCGATTTGATTCTGCGCGGGAATTCATTGGTGAGTTGTTCAGTCTGATAACTTCCAGTGGCTACACTCACAACTTGCCAATCTGGAGTTGCATCGTCACAATTTCTATACGCAAACACAATTGAGTTATTTGCGGGGAGGCCACCAAACTATTTTGATTTGATATTTGGCCAGCTATAATAAACTCATAATTGTGCTAGCACAATTTCGCTGGCAGGAATTGCAGTTGGAAAATTAATACTGAACTCAGGATTAGTTAACTTCCTGACTTCATTGTGGCTTTTATCTGCGCTGTATTAGTGATGATCTGCTGCAGTAGTTCTTGCGATGATGACATTATTATTTTAAATCAGGATTTTTTTCTGGTTCTCCATCTACTAATGCCTTGTAAATCTTAATTATTTCTGTGAACTCATTATCTGATATTATTCCATCACTGAGATACGACGAAATCAACGATGATAGTTTAGAGTATGCTAACATCGCCGCATGCAGTTTTATTGTGTACTCGTGTAATTTTGCGTTTGTGCACGTCGATATTTTTTTGGCGATGATATTAAGAATACCAGCAATTGTTGTTGCAGCTCAAACACAAATTGTAACAACTGCTGGCGACGTCATCGATGCTTCTGATAGCAATACACCAGTTCCAGCGATGAGCACGGACGCTGAATACACAACTACGTCAATGACAACAACACGTCTGCGATATTTTTTAACTTTTACTGTGTACTCGTCGATGATATTTTTCAGTTTGGTTTGCTACTCACGTACTTGATTGTATCTGTAATGTTGAATGTTGATCATTATATTTTTATTAAGTAATTAATAGAGGTGTTTCAGAGACAAATTCCAGACACCACCAGTAAGACGCTGCAGTTAATTTTTTATCAGATGGTTCCAGTATAAATGTTTCTTCGGCATCTTTATTTAACACAATAGACACAGTTCCAGAAAAATTATCAGTTGAATGATGCCATGAAAATGTGGTAATATCCTAAATTTTGCAGAGCTGAATATGGACAGCCTATACATACCAGTGACTTCTGCGGTATGTTTAATAGAGTTATTTTGCTGTGACCATGTTGATGATCCTGATGATACTGTGTATACTTGTTGGATGATCTGCTTGTGAGGAATTTTAATCAGATTAGTTTTTAACTATATCAGGAATTCCACTGACAATATCGTTGAGTCTTGTGTTAATTTCGGAGAGTTTTACGTCAACAACCACTGGACTTCCAAAAAATTCATTAATAGCTCTGTTTATGTTTCTACGAGAATTCAGAAACTTTTGTACGTGATTAGAAAATTCAGTTCTAAATGCGATCATTCCATCGTTGATTGTCGTCAACGATGTCATCATCGGGACGTTGCTATCGTCAATGTATTTCTTCGTTGCAGCGTCAAAATCTGATTCTAGTGTTTTGAGATTATTAATTCCATTGTTGTTCATGTCGAGAAATGCACACATCATACCACCGTTAACTGATATGAACTTGGATTCTTGATCATTGACGTATTTTTTTGTTGCAGTGTCTTTGTCTGCGGCTGCATCTCCAAGACCAATAATTTTATTATTTGTCATATTAAGATCGCCAGTCATTGTATCACCTGTTTTTCTTACTCATTCACCTATACTATCTCGTATCAACGATGGAGTAACAACACTGGGGATGATTTTACTGTCCTTGCTGTATATAGCTATGGTACCTTCTCGCACTCCTTGAACTTTAACAATAATATCGTTGATTGAAATATTACTCGTCATTAATTTTCCTTCACGGTTTTGAAATACTACAAGTTCGTTTGGTTCAATTTTTGCAAGATTTTAGAGGTCAGATAATTCATCATTTATTTGTTTTGTTACTTGCTTGAATAAATCTTCACCGATTGTTTGTTGTTTGCGATGTGATGATCTTCCTTAAATATCTACCATTATATTTTAATGCCTGTTTAAAACGTTGGTAGATGACTGTGTCTACTGGTATGATCGTGCACGACTTTATGAGCTGGTTTTGTTGACAATGATACAGCGTCGAGTACGGCCAGTACTTCACGTCCACATATTGGCGGATCAGTTATTGTCTGTGTTGGTAATGTTGAATACCATACTGGTATATCACCAGCTAAATTACAATATCGTAAAAACTCTTTTGGTGGCACCAGCCCATATGAATCGAAATAAACAATTCCACGTGGATCAATCGCGTATGCAACCCGATGAGTACCTGGACCAGAACTTCCACCAAAATTATTGATACCAGTTTCAACATTGTTTTGTTTGTGCAGTAATTTATCATGCATTAAAACACCTCTGAAGTTTTTGATTTTCAGTGTTTTTAGCAGCATCAGGTTAATCAAAATTGGACATAGGAAGGATCAACAAAGTGTCCTGGGAAGCCTTAAACCATTTCCGTACCATGGAGGAGTTCCTGGAAGTCTTAATCCTTTTCCCTTTTTTTTAGATCTTTTTATTCCATGACCTGTTGCTTTCTTTAGTGCCATCCCAGCAGCAGTTCCAACAGCACCAAGCACAGCTGCTTCTGCAACAGCTGGGGCTGCAGCGGCTATAAACGCTGGCATAGCTGCAAGATGTGGAAATATACCACCCATCTTAGTGATATCTTTAATGGCACCCGCAGAAAGATTAAGTCGTATGCCGGCTTTTGATTGTTTGGCTTTATTGAAGTTCCTAAGTTGACGTTCTGTCAGTGATAGTTTATTTGAACCACCTGTGATTTGTTCTTTTTTTAGTGATATTTTTACTCCACAGTTTTCTTCTGATACTGATTGCAGTTTTTTAATCTGACCAGGAGTCAGACTGACACTAACATGATGATATGACATTATAATTATCATGAGCGATTTAATTACATGTTTTCTACTGGGGCATCAATGACTCTCATTCGTCCACCAACACCTTCAAGTAGCATTGTTTTATTGCTGAGTATAACAGCGATTGCTCTGTAATTAGCAACAGCTGCTCCTCTTGTTACACGAGCTCAAAAATGTATGTCAATGACTGATTGTCTGAACAAATCCAAGTGTTCCAGTGAGAAATAATAGATCAGATACAGTGTTGTAAAATCCCACTGAGATATTTGCAAACCAGTATCAACATTCTGATCACGCCCCATGAATGTCATCAACCAATGATAAGCCCGTGCAACATGGTTCTCAAAATTCAGTAATATATCCTCAGCTGGTTCTTGATGTCCATTTATTGTCAAAGAAACTTCAGAAACTCCAAGTTTGTCAAATATCATTATGGTTCTGTAACTGTGAGTTTACTCGTGCAGCATCTTGGAATGCAATAAATATATGTTGCGGTGCAGAGACACCTTTCTGTGATGCTATCTGCCATGTAAATAAACCATTAATGTTGCTTTGAATACTGTCTGTAGTCATAGTCAACCACGACAACGTTGATTTTCCGCCACTGTCCATAAAAGAAAGTAAACGTTGTTCTTCATCGATTGATGGAGTCATTACTGGCATCCACAACGAAAGTTTTGTCAGTATTACTTTTCCATGAAGTGCTGAGGTTGCAGCTGGATTAACTCCTTCAGCGTGCCATATTGCATCATCATCGGTGGCTTTTCTTACAAGTACTACAGTGTGTTTAGCGCCAAATATAACTTTGCAGACATTTCTGCAGAATCCAAATATATGTGACAGCAGAATCACACATGAAAATACTTCATTGTCATTCAACATTGCTCTGCGTGCCGGAAATCCCAAGTTGTAATATTCGTTCATCGATGCATCTGTGTCGCCAGCTGCATTCATTGTTACATTTCTGCTTTCTGGATGATCAGATGTGTCCTTGGCAAACATCATTGATGGACCAGCTGATCTCGAGTAATCATCGATATATCGCGCAGGGCCAAGTATCGTCATGGCAACGTTGATGTTTTCCAGGCATGATTCAATATTTCTTCCGTCAATCATTTATGTGGTGCTGTTAAATAACGCCATAACACCATTGTTAACAAAACCAACTTGATCACCAATTCCGTAATCTGTATTATCCGCTTTTAAATGTCTACCTTCGATCTCAGTGAATGCGTCAGTGGGTAAGAAATATCTACTTGTATCCTGAACTTGTAATTCAATTCTTCCACGTGCATCAGGTACATGTTAATGATAAGAATAATACTGATAATCGTGCACAGACTCATCCTTGACTACTGGTGTGTTCGTGTCAAATACGGGATCAGATATACGTTGGAACATCTTTATTATATTTGTTATCATCTAACACGAAGACCATTTCCTGCTATCAGACTAGCAGTTATATTTTTTTCTTTTTCTGATAGTGGTACACCAGCCAACTCTGCTAGTTTTTGATTTGCAGCATGATTTATTATTTTGCTAACATTTACAGGCATCACTTCCATGCTGGGTAATTTTAGTGGCTGAGGTTTTCATCATATTAATTGTGCTAGTCTATCCCGGATTGCCAAGAACGCTTTACTAGCAACATCACCAACACAACAGTACCAATACCTTTTTCATGAACAACATCAATAGCTTTCATCGATAAATGCTTTGCAATTGGTATTGCCTTTGGGGCTAACCTTCTGAACAGACCCTGAACAACATTGCCGAGTCCAGCACCGTAGATCGCTTTGTAGGTTGGTAATCTCGGATTTATCACCCTGACCATGGCCAGAGCACATTGAGCATTGTATGATCATCTTATTTTCTTGTCACTGATCTAATTGCATATCCTCAGTCAATCACTACGGTAATAATCATCAATGATTTCATCAATGAGGGACTGATAAACATTAATGTCCATGATACCGCCTGTAAATAATCTCTGACAAATATCAGCTGCTTCATTTAATGATTTCTGGGGAATTATTGCCAGCGCGTTTTCTCCCGATGAGAATTTCTAGTCTTTGAACATCTGCAAGAACGTTATGGAGTAATAAGACCACTTCCCCTGGTACCTATACCAATGCCACTTCCAGTTGTTTCTTCTTCCTCAGTACGATGTGGTCTGAATATAAAATTTTCTGATGATGACATATATTCCGGTAAGGGCTTTCTTTTAGCCACTTCGACTTGTATCTCAAAATTTGCAAAATCATCTTTATGTTTACCGGTGATTCTAGATATACCATGAGACTTTTGAAATACAGAAGGAGCCCAATTATTTTCTGAAACACTAGCAGCATCTGGATCTAATAAATTATCACAAAATTGATATCCTGTTGCGGCAAGCGCTATAGGGTTTTCTCGAAGTATCCTACGACCTTCTTCGGAAATTGATCTGGTGGTTTTGGTCTTGGTTTTAGTTTTGATGTAACAAGATCCCTTACATCACCGACCTCCTCACAAACTTTGTCAACGCTCTCAAGTACTTGTTGTACTTTTTTTTGTAATTGTGGCTGAGCTGCAGCTATTTCAGCTGGAAGTTCTTGTAGAATCTTTTTAGTTTTTTTAGTTCGCTTGGCTATTTTCCCAGTTGCTTCAGCGGTTTTCTCTAACGTGGGAAGAAGACCTTTAGTAGTCTTTTTAACCGGTTTAAATAATTGTTCTGCACCTTCTGCAGATTCCATCTGAGACTCCTGACGCACTTGTAATTGCTGCTTGACAGAATCATGGACGGGTAGATATTTCTTAATTGCCTCTAGTTGCTCTCGAGCTAGTTTAGCTGAGTGTGGTTCTCCAATCATTAGTGATATAACAATGATTTAATTACAGCAGCAGAGAGGGTGAATGACTAACAGTGAGTATCCAATGAGTAAACGAACATGCATAAAAAAGTGAAAATAAAACATTAGCGATAAAGTAACAAAATGAGCTAACACAATTTAGAAAGACTCTCGGTCGGTTAGAGGCTTCGGTTTGGCGTTATTGACCTTGTATTTCATTTTCATAGGAACTTTTATTTTCAGAAAGTAATGGACAACCAATTAGAGTCTGTTCACCCTCTCTGCTGCTGGGGCTCTTATCCATTTATCCCCATGGGGACTAAAGCTGTATTACAGAAGTGATTTTTCCTGAAACCTGAATGATTTCTAGATTTTCTGTTTACATTCAGAATGCCTGCATGTCCCTGTTCATCAGAGATAGATATGCCAAAGTAAAGAATGCAGCCATACCAGCTCTTGTCAAGGTGAGAGCCAACCATTTAGAGGTTTTTCAGAATGTATGCTTCCTTGTGTTAATGATAATTTGATTGGCTAGTCATACATTTCGTGTTCATTGATTTTTCAGATAACCAGTGATATTGTCCAGGTTGTACTAAGATAATAAACTTTTATAGCTTTCACTTCACATCAGGTTGTTAATATATAGCAGAGTTAACTGACACTGAAAATAAGAATTATCGTTACACAAGAAGGCATTTGAGATAGGAAGAAAATCGTTTTTTCTTGTAAATTTACGTAAATCGTCTTACTGTGTTTATTATTAAGCTTAGTTCACAAGGAAATTTCACTGCTCATATCTGTTAATGTTTATTTCAAAATACCCCAGATTTGTGAATCAAATCTAAGTAACTTTATTAACTATACTGGTCATAGACAGAAAGAGCTTATGGGATAGCATGTTGTCCAATGTCTGTCTGTTTTACAAGTGGATTATTGCTACTCTTCCTAAACTACTTGGAGAATTGCCATGAAACTTTCGACACATTTATTCGGTGGTCTAGTTGGTCCTGAATGAAAATGGTGTTGCTCAGGTATCTAATATGGCCACAGCAGCAACCATCTTGAAATCTTACATTATTGCTATTTGTCCTTAATGGGTGGTCACATAAGCATGGGTTTTCACCAGTCGACTTTTTATGATGTCTAGTTGGTTTTAAATAAAAATTACGCTGATATTCAATATGGCAGGCACATGGCCTGTCTTCAAAATCTTATTATTATTCCTCCTAGATGGAAAGGCATATTGCTGTTGGGTTTTTACCAGAATTCTTCTGATTTCATAGTCGGTATTAAATGAAATGTGCTGACCTGACAACCAGCATGGCCATCAAGGCAGCAATCTTCAAAATCTTGTAATTGTTACTCATACTCCATGGGAAGTCATATCGATATGGGGTTTCCATGGGAAGTCATATTGATATGGGGTTTCCATGGGAAGTCATATCGATATGGGGTTTTCACCGGAAGACTAATTTATAACATCTAGTTGGTCCTTAATAAAAATGGTGCTGATCAGACCTCAAATATGGCTACCGCAATGAACATATTTAAAAAGTTGTCACTAATTTTCCTGAATGAATGGTTATATAAACATGGACATTTAACCTAAACTCAACTTACTGTGTTTATTTTGTCCTAAATAAAAATGGTGCCAATCTTATGGTTAGTATAGCTGCCACAATGACTAATTTGACAGTCTTTTTCTGCTATAAGAAATGGCTTCAACATTCAATGGTTAAAAAAAAATAAAGGGTCCTCTTTTGAATTCCTGGATTTTCTCTTTTGGACAGTAGAGTGTCTGTCTAGTCAAGAGAAGATTTGTTTTTCTGTGCTTTTAATGTAGGATAAATATATAAATGTCTTTTTGTTAGTTTGTTAGTTTCTACATCCACAAAAAAGAAATTCTAAACTGAATAATTTGATCTTCAGGTTCTGGAGTTGACAGCAGGATCATCTTTGGGGAGGGAGTTGGGGATTGATAATTTGATCAGCAGACTCTTCAATGAGTTGACTAAAGGTTCCAAACTCCAACCAACAGGTGATGACCCTTTTGTCAGTTTTGATTCCTAATTTTTGCATTTAATTGACCTAATTCCAGATGACTTACAGTATAGCCCTGTGTCCTTCATGTGTCTTGTATTGTTAATGATCTTTTATCAGTCTGTCGCCCAGTGTGTGGTGCTAATGTTCAGGCTCAGACAAGATTTAGGGCTGTACCATTTAAACATACGTGGTACAAAAGGAATGCAATTTTTTAAAATATATGCCAGGGTACTCAGATTACTTTGGGGCTATTCCAACAAAAGATACATGGGATCCAGGGATGGTATTTTAATGTAGAAGAGTCACCCATAGATGCAGTTTAGAATTTTGTATTTTTTTCATATGAACTCTTTGGGTAATCTGAGTTCCCTAGCATATATTTTTTAAAAAGTGCCTTCCTTGTGTATCAGGCATGTGTAAATGGAATAACCCTTAAGAGTTCATATGAAAATGATGTAAAGTTCAAAATTGCATCTTTGGGTCACTACTCTGTATTAAAAGCATCTTCCTTGGATACCAAGTATATTTTACTGGAACATCCTTGATCACATTTGCCGAAATGTTGGCATGGTCATGAAATTTGCAAAAATAGTGCAACATGATCAATCACAAAACGCATGAGGTATGCAAATCAATTTTTTATATTATATTTTATAGGTTTTATTGGCATTAAAATGGATGATACATGCATTTAATACATATATCTTGGTACAGTATTTAACCATAAGATATGCCTGTATGTAATTCTACACAATTATTTTCCTCACTGTAAGATGCAAGGAGGAGATAAAAGGAGTGTGTGTGTGTGATTTGAATTTTTAATGTAGCTTTAACAATTTTTCAATCATATCGCTACAATGTCTGCAGTGTGGCAGTTTATAGTGATGTCTAGCACTGGGGCATCATGCTGCAGACACGTAGCATGATGTCCCACCCATTCACATTATCCTGACAACAGGCCGACCAGTCTAACACTAACCTCTTAATGCTGAGCGCCAAGTGAGGCAGCTGTTAGTACCATTTTTGTAAGTCTTTGGTATGACTTGGCCGGAGATCGAACCCACTACCTCCTGCATCAAAGGCGGATGCTCTAACCACGACAAAAGGAAGTAAGGTAACAAAGAAAATAGAAAATGGAGAATAGAAAAAGTTATATTGTTTACATTTATGTTTTTTAGGTAACATATCTATATATTTGGAAAATATTAGCATTTCTACAAAACAGACATTCAGTGATCACATTAAAAATTTGACATTATTCATGGTTATGAACAACTGTACTTTCATAGTCACTTTACTTCCCCATAAAAGATGTTTTCATATGATTCCATTTAGTAAATAACTTGTTTACTTTTGGATCTTCCAGATCAGACTTGTTAGTTTCAATTTTAAAAGGAAATATCAAATTCAAGTACACCTCTTGCAGCTTTGGTTTTTGATTTCAAAATTTTTAAATTAAAACAAATTTTGCTACTAATAATACTAGATTTACAAAACTTGATGCAAGATTCTTATTTCAATCTGCAAATAAAATAAGATTGTCAGAAATCTCAAAATCTGCTCCAAACTGAGTTCTGCAAAAATCGTTCGACAACAACACAGCTGCAAAATAAGTGTTTCATCATTTCTTCCTCAGTATTACAGAAGGAACACCCATTATCAGCTACAAAACCAATTTTGGATAGAAAACTGTATTCAGTATGTTGTGGTTAATTCTAATCTGGAGCCATCATAATTTTGTATCCAAATGTAATTTTATACGAAATTGAATATACCCTATTCCACCAATCTCTGTCTTTTGGAATGTTGAATTTCATAAAAAAAGGTTTCTTGAGGTTTGGGACTGAAAAAATTGACATATTAAATTATTATATATCTCTTGGCATCCTTTGTTGATTTCTGGGTAGAACTTCAGTATTCTTTGGAAAAAAAGGTGCAGATTTTTTCTCATGTTACAAATTCAATCTTTATAAATACAACTTGATTGCACTTATGATACTGTAATATTGTGTTATCTGGGATGAAAAATCATATAATTCACAAAACCATTTATATGATAAATATAAACCTTACACATCAAAGAAATGGTATAAATTTTACCCCCTTTGACAGCCTAGATTGATAAAAAATTATTCTGTTTACAGTAGTTATATTTTTTATTTCCCAGACACCCTTGTGTCTTTTTCAATCATAGTGCTAAAAGTACATCCAAAATGAATTTTTTTAAATAATTTTGGATAATCATGATATTTGCAAATCATTTAATTGAAAATGAAGTGTAATACGATAACTCATATTTATTGAAAAAATAGCCATTCAGAATGATTGATCAGCGATTGCTTTACCTAAAATAGTTTTAAAGATTTAATAAAGGATGCTAGATGTCTAATCTGCTTTTTTGCTAGCTTATTCATCAGTTTTGTTCTACTTATTTTATCAGAACGATTGCATACATTTATAAAACATTTGTTCAGTTCATTTTAGAACAATTGCTGTTGGATTTGGTAACATTAAGAATAAATTTGTCAAGTAAACTGTTGATTTTAGAACAACAAGTTTCCCATATATTAATTTTTGTCTTATTCCATTCCTCTAAAAAGTTTTGTACATCTCATATAATGTCTTTTTTTCCAAGATATAAAAATATTTTGCTGTTTTCTTCTCCTTCTGTCTATTTACTTTTGATCATACAATCATCCATTTTACTTTTTCTTTTTCATTTTTCATCAAGCTGAATTTTCAAATTTTCAAATTTTCTAGTACATTCCAACTCAGTATATTTAAATTTGCTTTTAGTACATTTTCCAGATGTTCAATTTCCATCAACAGTTCCTTTTCCTCTTTTTCTTTTCCCCTATTTTCTATAAGAATTTTTTAATGTGAGGGCATGGATTTTTAATAAAAGGATTTTGTAGAATAATAAAATTATTATTATTATTATTAATTGTAGTAGTAGTAGTAATACCAGTAGTATTAATAGTAGTACTACTACTGTTAGCAGTACTATACAGTAACTTTATTTCTTCAATTTTTTTTCTTTACCTCTTCTATATATACTTTGTCTTTAAGTAAGGAATTACTGAATTTCCAAAAATTGGACCCTTTTTAAATTTTGTAAATTGAAAGGTGAGCATTATGAGGGGGTGGCCAGACCAGTAGCTGGCACATGCATGTGTATTCTTAAACTCTTGCAGGTTATTTATTGTTCTGTAATTATATATATTTCTGTATCACAGTCTTGAACTTGGTTCCAGTCTGCACAGATGTCAGTTGTAGATTTTTGTACTCCTTGATAACTGACATCAAAAAATGTTGGAGAGTCTTCATTTGAGCAATACATATTTATAAGTATTATTCAGTGATACTTAACTTCCATATCAAGAGGAATTATATTTCATTTGCTACGCCTGAAGCATTTTGAAACTTTAAAATCTATATTATTTGTGAAGACTATTGCCACACCACAAGATCTGCTTGTACCAGAATTAAAGTAACTTTTATCCCCGGTTTCAACATATGGTTCAATTGCTTCTGTGAAATGAGTATTCTGTAAACAATATACGCACTTTTTTTTCTTAAAAATTCAATCACATCTTTTTCTTTTTGCTTATCTCCTAGTCTCCGTGCATTTAAAGACAAAATACTAACCATTTTCACATGTGGTTAAAAGAAAGAGTGAAATTCTTACAAATATACTCATATAGCATAAAGAGTTAATATGGCAATAAAGAGTTAATATGGCAGTAAAGAGTTAATATGGCAATAAAGAGTTGCTTACTGTGAAGGATCTCCTGAATGACCAAGCAAGAAAAAAAAAATCTTAAAATCTTTAAATATTAGAAGCAAAAGAGAATTAAGTGGTAGGCACATAGCTTACAAGAGAAAACAAGGTCAAAATATGCTTCAATTTTGGAAAGTGAAGCACAGTGAATTTACACTCACACACATACTCTCACACACACACACAATATATATATATATATATATATATATATATATATATATATACTGATTTGCATTTATCCATCTAAGCAATAAATGCCACCAATTATTAATATTTTTTACATATATTTCCTGTCCACAGGAAATGAATGTTAATAGATCAACAAGCTTCCACTATAAATATACGTAGTTTAGTGTACTTGTATCATTTATGACCTATTAACTATTATAATTAGCAACTGATTTAAAATATTGACATTTAAATAGCACTCAGGTGATAGCACATAAAGCACCAGCAGTGATTATTTTAGGTTGTGTTCATGTTTGTTATAAACTAATCCAAATATGCTTTTCTCATTCTATATTCCTCATATTTACACTCATTTGATACTATCTGCAGAAATCTTTTCTTATAATAACAGGCTTAAAATACCTATCATGCTTCTCAAAATAGTCGTTTAAAATGAACTGAAATGCATGTGAAGTAAGTTTTTGAAAAGAATAGAAATGTGTGTGTATATATATATATATATATATATAATATATATATACAGTAAAACCTGTCTTGAGAGACCACTGCTATGAGAGACCACATGTCTTGAGAGACCAGGTTCTCCATGTACAGATTTATTGAATATATAGTGTTATGACCTGTTATGAGAGACCACCTGTCATGAGAGACCATTATGTTTTGGCAGAAGGGGTGGTCTTTCAAGACAGGTTCCACTGTATATATATATACATATATATATATATATATGACATTCCACATTTATCATACACACATTACCTTGCAGAATATTGCATCTAATATCCATGTAAACGTAATTGTCTTGCTAAACAGATCATATAGTTATACAATTGTACAGTTATGTACCTTATATTCTTAATGCTGCTGTTACTTTTAAATAGTCAAAAAAGGCCAAAAAAACTGTTTCCTCAATTGCTGGAAAGTCTTCATAATTATCTTCCTCATCTGTTTAAGTTGGAAGAGCAGCAATAACCATTTGCACTCTCACTTCATGTACTTGTTAGTCTATTTATCACTATTACATCATACCTAAATTCAAGATAGTCTGAGTATCTAAAGAGATTGTGTGCCATATGCATGTGTGCATGAGTGTGTGTGTGTTGTCTTATTTTTATATAGATTATATTTATTATCCCTAGTTTATCTGGAAACAAGAAATGTTTGATTGTAAGGTGACCCTGGGATGGTTCCCCGACCCAATGGTCAACCTAATACTGGGATTAAAAAAAAAAAAAAAAAAAAAAATTCAAGATAGTTATCTCCCTTACTCTTTGGTGAAGCACAGTATACGATGCACATACAGCATTTTGTGAAAGTATTAGTAACTCTACATATTAATTATTGTCGTATGACTAATTTATCATATTTTTTAAATACTTTGGTGACTTCTTTGTCCCAGAGTGCCTAAATCAGTTGCAGTCGTTACTCCCAGTTTTCTACCATTTTGCAATTTTATGAACACATTGCAATCATATACCCATGTACTTTCTATGGAGTTTATTTTTCCAACTTTCTCCATGAATTACAGTGTTGCTTTGGTAATAAAGATGAGAACTATTTGTGTACAGTTTGAGTTGATTAAAAATTGATGGGGGTTATATTATAACATGTTTATCAGTGATGCTGATAAAAAGGTCTATGCCTTTTCTTCATGTCCTTGTAATGACCTACTGATTCACATTAACGAAAAACACAAGTTCCAAAAAACTTCTTAAATATGAAGAAAAAAGTCAGTAAAGTCCACAGTCTTAACATTTTCCACTGGTGGGAAAAGTATTTTATGACTCCAAAATCTTTCTTTTGAAAAGAAATTTTCCACCACTGGAGAAAACTGATCTTAACTCGGTCTTGACAGCCTTGACCTTTGAATTTTTTTAATGCATGTCTATAATCATGCACAGATGACCTGGGAAGATTTTCAGGTCATTCATCAGTTTAAAATTATTTTTATTTTATATTTTGAACTTCCACATTTTTGATGAAAAACTTGGCAGGACTGTTCCATTTAAACATACATGGTACCCAGGGAAAGCACTTTTTTAAAAAATATGTGCCAGGGTACTCTGGTTGCTTAGAGAGTTTGTATGAAAATGATCCAGAATTCTAAAATACAGCCATGGGTGACTACCCTACATTAATAGTGCCTCCTGTTACCAAGTATATTTCACTGGAACAATCCTTAGCATGATTTAGTAAAAACCACTCAAAATTTACAAATTAAATTTAATATACATGTTGATATGCATATATCTATGACCTGATTAGACTTGATATACATGTTTATAAGCATATACTTATGACCTGATTTGATTTGATATACATATTTATATGTATATATTTATGACCTGATTAGATTTGATATACATGTTTATATGCATATATTTATGACCTTATTAGATTTGATATATATGTTTATATGCTTATATTTATGAACTTGTTAGATTTGACAGGTTCTTTTATCACTTAAAATTTTGTAATGTTTTTTTAAACATTTTAAATTTTTTATCTGTTCTGGTGTTACAGATACATTAGAATATTGGAAATTGATTCTGAAAATAAATTATGTGATCAGCCTTGACGTTTGTGCTAGGTCTGACTGTTGTTGGTCATAATGTGGTTATTGGTTTTCATGTACTTAACTTTTCCACCAACAGAAATCCCACTTAGAGTCAAGATATTACGTGAAAGCACTGAGTACGTGTTGGGAATGTGTAGTTTATTAAAATCAATCTAATGAGATGATACTTGGATATAGAATCTTCATATCAGAAAGATTGAGAAAGGACAACAGTACATATGGTGGAGGCAGTTAATTTGTGTGGAGTATTATGTATGTCGATAGTTTTTGTGAATTATAATTATGTGAACTGTAAATCATAGTAATTGTCTATAGCTAAATTTGGTACACTGGTATAGGTTCTGTTTTAAGATAATAAGGGTGTAGATTGTGCATGATCTATATCTGAGTTGTTACATAAGCATTTACAATTGTTAATATTAATAGAAACTGTTTACCAGTTTGGGTTGTTTTCCATTGGTGTGGTTATTGGGTTCTTAGAAGAATCAAGTTATTTCCCATTGGATGGGTTAGGTCTTGTGGGTTCTTTCATGATGTATGATATTTGAAACGTCATGTAGCTAGTAGTAGCAAAACACATTTTTACCCCTTATGTGTTCATATAAGTACATGGAGCTGGACAGTTTTAGTCTTATTTCTTGTGTTCTTGTAACATGAGTCTTCAAATGTATTTAATGCTGTGTTTAGATATTATTTGAGAGGAAACATTTCTTTAAATTTTTCATTGGAACTTTGCTAATTGGACTAAAATATTTTTCTGGGACTATTGTGAATTACTCAAAGGATTTCAGGACAATGACATTTTGATATTTTGAACTGACCAGTGTGTTCGAGGATCTGAAAGTCATTTGGAACAGTTCATTCTGTTGGACTTGAGTAGAACTGTTTTAGGATTATTTTAGATTCAGTTCATAATACTGTAAGTTCCTCTTACATTTTCATTTTATAACTTTGATAATGAAATTATTTGGCAAGTTTTACAAAACCTGTTGGTTTTTGCTTCTTTCTGTAACTTAGTTTATGAACATAGATTCGTAACAAGAGATAGTGTGACAATATGGGTGGTGGAGGCAGTTTATTTGTATGGAGATAGTGTGACAATATATATGGTGGAGAGTTTATTTGTATGGGTACAGGGGGACAGTACACGTGGTGGAGGCAGTTTATTTGTATGGATACAGGGGGAAAATACACGTGGTGGAGGCAGTTTATTTGTATGGATACAGGGGGAAAATACACATGGTGGAGGCAGTTTATTTGTATGGATACAGGGGGACAATACACGTGGTGGAGGCAGTTTATTTGTATGGATACAGGAGGAAAATACACATGGTGGAGGCAGTTTATTTGTATGGATACAGGGGGACAATACACGTGGTGGAGGCAGTTTATTTGTATGGATACAGGGGACAGTACACTTGGTGGAGGCAGTTTATTTGTATGGATACAGGGGGACAATACACTTGGTGGAGGCAGTTTATTTGTATGGATACAGGGGGACAATACACATGGTGGAGGCAGTTTATTTGTATGGATACAGGGGGACAATACACGTGGTGGAGGCAGTTTATTTGTATGGGTACAGGGGGACAATACATAAGGTGGAGGCAGTTTATTTGTACGGATACAGGGGGACAATACATGTGGTGGAGGCAGTTTATTTGTATGGATACAGGGGGACAATACACGTGGAGGCAGTTTATTTGTATGGATACAGGGGGACAATACATAAGGTGGAGGCAGTTTATTTGTATGGCTACAGGGGACAATACACGTGGTGGAGGCAGTTTATTTGTATGGATACAGGGGGAAAATACACATGGTGGAGGCAGTTTATTTGTATGGATACAGGGGGACAATACATAAGGTGGAGGCAGTTTATTTGTATGGATACAGGGGGAAAATACACATGGTGGAGGCAGTTTATTTGTATGGATACAGGGGGAAAATACACATGGTGGAGGCAATTTATGTGTATGGGTACATGGGGACAATACGTAAGGTGGAGGCAGTTTATTTGTATGGATACAGGGGGACAATACACTTGGTGGAGGCAGTTTATTTGTATGGCTACAGGGGGACAATACACTTGGTGGAGGCAGTTTATTTGTATGGATACAGGGTGACAATACACGTGGTGGAGGCAGTTTATTTGTATGGATACAGGGGACAATACACGTGGTGGAGGCAGTTTATTTGTATGGATACAGGGGGACAATACATAAGGTAGAGGCAGTTTATTTGTATGGATACAGGGGGACAATACACATGGTGGAGGCAGTTTATTTGTATGGATACAGGGGGACAATACATAAGGTGGAGGCAGTTTATTTGTGTGGATACAGGGGGACAATACACGTGGTGGAGGCAGTTTATTTGTATGGGTACAGGAGGACAATACACATGGTGGAGGCAGTTTATTTGTATGGATACAGGGGGACAATACATAAGGTGGAGGCAGTTTATTTGTATGGATACAGGGGGACAATACATGTGGTGGAGGCAGTTTATTTGTATGGATACAGGGGGACAATACATGTGGTGGAAGCAGTTTATTTGTATGGATACAGGGGGACAATACACGTGGTGGAGGCAGTTTATTTGTATGGATACAGGGGGACAATACATAAGGTGGAGGTAGTTTATTTGTAGTTTCAGAAGTGCCAAACAAGCATTACCTTTCCACTTAAATAGCTAGAGTCACATTTCTGATTTCAGTGAAACAGAACATTTACATTTTACTGGGAATAATTGCTGAAGTGTACCCTGAGGACATGACCAAGTATTCATCTCGACTAACAGAGCTCTATATAAATACCCTAAGGGCAGAGGTAGGCATGTTTCTTTGGGTTGGTATTTATGGGTTTACATTACTTATGGGTAGATATAGCTAACCATGTAACGGATTATAGGTGTGATATAGATTAGATCAGATGGAAATGTAAATTGAAGTGTGAGAATGCATATATTTATTTAGGTATATTGGTATCTATGCATTTACACTGGCAGATCTTCATGCTTTATATGGGTACACTAGAGACTATGGTGCATATTACATTAACTTCCCTGCCTTTTAACAGTAAAAATGAAATTCTGTTCTTAAAAGTATTTTTGGTAAGTGATATTGGTATTTCATGAAATTTTTGGTGTATACTTGTTCACCTTTGATACAAAATTAATTTTTTATGCAGATGGGCAGCAAAACACGCAAGGCTGAGCTCTCTATCATAGCTGGCTGTTTAGATGGACTTAATTCCAGCTTGGTCAACTTCACTGAGTCTGCAGAGGAAGGTAGGTTGAATCATAAATTGTTCACTAGCATTTTCTACATGGATATGAAGAAAGATCAGCAGCTAGGTTAGATTTTTAGAGCAGAGTCCTGGTGTAGCCCCCCTGGGTATAATGGTTGAAACCATTGATGTAGCTGTCATAGGCCCACCTCAGTCAGTTTATGAATGGAATTGGGAATAATGGTTGAAAACCATTGATGTAGCTGTCATAGGCCCACCTCAGTCAGTTTATGAATGGAAGTGGGTGTAATGGTTGAAAACCAATGATGTAGCTGTCATGGGCCATTGTCAGTCAGTTATGAATGGAATGGAATAATGGTTGAAAACCAATGATGTAGCTGTCAGGGGCCATTGTCAGTCAGTTGTGAATGGAATGGAATAACGGTTGAAAACCAGTGATGTAGCCATCAGGCCATTGTCAGTCAGTTATGAATGGAATGGAATAAGGGTTGAAAACCAATGATGTAGCTGTCATAGGCCATTGTCACTTATGAATGGAATGGAATAATGGTTCAAAACCAATGATGTAGCTGTCATGGGCCATTGTCAGTCAGTTATAAATGGAATGGAATAGTGGTTCAAAACCAGTGATGTAGCTGTCATGGGCCATTGTCAGTCAGCTATGAATGGAATGGAATAAGGGTTGAAAACCAATGATATAGCTGACATGGGCCATTGTCAGTCAATTATGAATGGAATGGAATATTGGTTGAAAACCAATGATGTAGCTGTCATGGGCCATTGTCAGTCAATTATGAATGGAATTAAGTAAGGGTTGAAAACCAATGATGTAGATGTCAGGGGCCATTGTCAGTCAGTTATAAATGGAATGGAATAATGGTTGAAAACCAATGATGTAGCTGTCATGGGCCATAGTCGGTCAGTTATGAATGAATGGAGTAATGGTTGAAAACCGATGATGTAGCTGCCATGGGCCCACCTCAGTCAATTATGAATAGAACGGAATAATGGTTGAAAACCACATTTTCGGTTCTTTTCTGATGATTCTTTTGACCTTGTAGGCATTTCGTTTCTGCCTGTATGTGTGAAATTATTGTGTAGTTGGCAAGAAAGGAATAAATGTTTGTGAGAGGGACTCATTTAGAACACCCTCATCATTTTCTATGAGAGATGAGTACATCCAATGCTCAAAAAGATATTCAGATGTAATTGTAGTGACATTTCCTAAGTTGGGAAGTTTTGCTGATGAACATCCAGCTAGAGATGGCTGAGAAATGTTCCTCATAAAGAAAGAGTGAATATCACATTTGACAATGTGTCAGTCAAAATGGAAAAACTGAACATCAAATTTTAAATGTAATTTTCTGCAGTTCAAAAAAAATCATTCAGTTGTGTAGCTATCATCAGTAATTTGTGTTGCTTTGAGTGAAGATACATCATGAAGTCCTTGTGATGCAATGATTTTGTTTTGACACAATCAAAACTGTTGGACTTCAGAAGATGAACATTGCTACTCTGTATACCTGAGGAATTTTGTAGCATTTGAAAAGGTCAAAGATGTCCCAGTTGGGTAAGGACTACATTGTTGCCATGGAAATTTTATACCACTTTATACTATGGTATTTTTTAACATACTGTGATGTGTCTATAGTATATCATTTTTTTTATTTGGGACCAACAATTTAATTTAATGGGGCAGGGGCATGGGATTTTTTTTTACATTGTAAGCTTGCATATGGTTGGAAAATGTATCTTAATGAAAGCAAGATAACACCATATTATATCCATTATATTATTTGAATAAAATTAATTATCTTTGATATAAAAGTATATAAACTATCTCAGCTAGAAGGAAAATCGCAATCCCGTCCCCCCAAATTGAATGGTCAGTACCTTACACTTACATTATGTGAATTTGCTATGTGTATGTTAACTGTTACATAACTTGTCATCTAACATCTGCATCTAAAGTGAGATGATTAAGTTTACACTAAAGCTAACAACCTGTAAAATTCAGATTACTCACATTACCAAGTCTGCTGATAAAATTGTAGGTGTTGACATTGAAGCCTGCAATATTGACATAATAGCAGGAAACTTTCAGTAGGGTGCTAACACCCAGGACAAGATGTTTATCAGAGAGAGGACCAGTAGACATAAAACACATTCAACAAATGAGAAAATATTTAGTGGGCTAGGGAAGTTAAGTAAAATTCAAGCAGGAAATGAATGCTCTGCTGAAAATCCTACAAATGAATACTTGTACTTGACACAAATCATCATACAGTAGTAAATAATGAGACAAAATGACCTTTTTTCTTATTTTAAGATACTGTAATTACTGTGTTGCAATATGTAATTCCACAAAATGTTTAAAAAGATGTGATGTTTTAGTATTGTGATCCATAATGTTATTTACAAGTTGGTATTGTAAGCTTATTCTCAAAGTAATAACTAGTATTATTTGTGACTGATTTTTCAGATATTACTTGTAGGTTGATTTCCTTGTTATATCTTTTTTGTTGATATTCATTTGCTCTGGTTTGATTGAACTGATTTCTAAATAAAGAATAAAATAAATAAAGCACGGGTAATCACATACAAATTATTTCCTTTAAATCCAGGATCCAAGTTTGCCTATGATATTTTCAAGGCTGCTCGGCTGGCTATAGATCCTAAAGTTGATCTTACAAGGTATGATGTACCTCGTGCAGGACTGAAGTTACTGGCAAGACATGCATCACAGTTCAGTCAGTTCCTGATTGATGACTATGATGTGAGTAAATAAATATGAAAAATGTTCATTCTTGCTCAATTTATTTTTAGCTTATACATCTGAGTAGAAGGATGCAGGTTTGAATCCTTCCATCTAGTTCAGTTTGGCTACTCTGGTGTTTCCTCTCTGAGAGACTATTTTCAATTGCCATATTTCGATATAACCTTCATATTTTTTAATGTGCTGTACAACACCAAACCAAATCAAACCAATTCATTTTGCTTATTGTCTCCCATTTTATTGGTGAAAAACAAGAACATAGCTTTCACTTTCTCATCCATCTATTCATCCTTTCCTCTATAACTTTAAATCCCTTACAACTTCAGAGCCATTTGAGATAAAGGGATGAAAACTTGCCATACTTGTATGTGTTGTGTATCAGTTGTAGATTCTGTCTTGAATAGGTCAAGGACATGGGTCATTATTTGAAGTTTTCCATCATGCTTTCCATTCAGCTCTAAAACTTTAAAAGCATTTCAGATAACAGGATGAAACTTGGTTCTTATAGAAGGAGTGCATCAAATTGTGGGTTTTATCTTCAAGTTCAAGGTGAAGGCTAAAATTTTAAGTTCTGTTTCGGACATTCCTTTACACTCTGTTACCTTAGAGCACGGGTCTCAAACACGCGGCCTGTGGGCTGCATGCAGCCCGCTAAACCATATCCTGCGGCCCGCAAAATGATTGACGTCACATGGTGTCATGAGAGACTACAAAGGTGGTGCAGCCTTTGGGCCATCGAAAATGCCCTCATGCGGCCCTCAGGGTGGTTTGAGTTTGAGACCCCTGCCTTAAAGTCATTTGTGATAAAGGGATGAAACTTTGTGTCCTTATATGTTATGCCTGAAAAGTGTTGTGTACAGCATTAGGGGCCATATCTGCAAAGTCAAGGTCATGGATTGAAATTTGAATTTTTTCTTTAGCCTTGTCTTTCCATGTTATATCTTTACAACAGTTTGAGGTAAAGGGATCAGATGTGGTATTCTTATAGATATCACTAGAGGGTTTGTCACATACCACATTCTGGGTCCTTTTTCAAGACCAAAGTTACTATTCAGTATTTTCACATTTTCCATCACTTTGTTGTTTGAGATAAATGGATGAAACTTGGTAGGCTTATATATTGTTAGTAGCATATGTCTACAATATTAAGGGTCCTATTTTCAAGGTGCAACACATTTCAGATTGGGACCTTGAGAGATGCCCTGGGGTCACTCCCAACCCCCAAAACTAGCCCATTGGTCATAGGATAGAAACTATTTAGATTCCATCCCCTTTCCATCATATATATATATATATATATACTAAAACAGCATGAAAAGACAGATTTATACATGTAAATGACATTGACCCTTTGTACATCCCTGCCTGCAGGGGCATGTCCCTGAGTCATAACTTGGAAACTGTTGAGAACCCTACCTTATAACCATATTTATACTTGGTATGCAGAGACAGATTCATACATGCATCCCCAAGGGATGTAGCCCCTTGGTTACATTTCAAACTATCAGTTTTCCCAACCCTACATCTGTATGTATTCTTGTTACTCATCATGACAAGAGGAATGCACATACCCAACTGACATTTAGTCCTTACTCACAATGATCTCTCCAAGTGACTCAGATTTGGGGTTTTAGGTTGAAATGGGGAAGTGCTAGGATACATATTTTACAAATACAGTTTGTTTCTTTTTTATAACTCAACGGCTGTATGATGATTCTTGGTATACATAATTTTATAACTCAAAGGCTGTATGAGGTACAGGGATGATCCTTGGTATACATATTTGTTTAACTCTATGGCTGTTTGAAGTACAGGGATGATTTTTGGTATACATAATTTTATAACTCAAAGGCTGTATGAGGTATGGGGATGATCCTTGGTATACATATTTTATAACTCAAAGGCTGTATGAGGTACAGGGATGATCCTTGGTATACATAATTTTATAACTCAAAGGCTGTATGAGGTACAGGGATGATCCTTGCTATACATAATTTTATAACTCAAAGGCTCTGTGAGGTACAGGGATGATCCTTGCTATACATATTTATTTAACTCTATGAGCAGCAGAGAGGGTGAACCCTACAACTTTGTAGAGACCTTATTTTTGAAATTTAAGAGTTCCTACGAAGGCTGAAAAAAGAAGTTTTTGTCTTAACAGTAAAAACTTCTCTAATTGACCAGATTTTTTCTGATTTTTTCATGTGCTGGTCACTACGCGTATGTCGTTCACCCTCTCTGCTGCTATAAATTAAACAGCCATTATAGATATTATCAATAATGAGTATTGAAGAACCACACTCAGCTAAATTAGCTCGAGAGCGACTAAAGGCAATCAAAAAATATCTACCTGCTCGTGATTCTGTTAAGCAACAACTACAATCGCGTCAGGTGTATAAGATGGAATTTGCAGAAGGTGCAGAACGATTATTTAAACCTATCACTGAGACTACTAAAGGTATTCTACCTGTGTTAGAGAAAACCGCTGAAGCAACTGGAAAAATAGCAAAAAGAACAAAAAAGACAAAAGAAATTTTATGTGAACTTCCAGCTGAAATAGCTGCTGCGATGCCAGTCCCGGAAATACCTGAGGATGAAGATCAACTTGAAGGTGCTGAAGCAGAAGATGATGAAGCAGAAGGTGCTGAAGCACCAGCCTCTGAAC